>JAKSZP010013997.1:0-24990 GCA_022478985.1 Massospora cicadina | reverse complement strand
GTGGGTTTCCAAAGTGGAAGCGGTTCTGGACATTACTAAGACTCTCAAGAAGGTCCATCAAGGGGTGTCCACAAGTTTGGAGGCGGCTATGCTCATGTATAAGGAGAATGCTGATGGAAAGCGCCGAGTGGGTCCCACATACAAGGAAGGGGATCTCATGATGCTTGATGCTCACAACATCCCTATCAAGCAGCCATGCAAGAAATTGGGTCCAAAGAGGATTGGTCCTTACCGTGTAGTTAGAAAGGTGGGACATGCCTCATACCAGTTGGATCTTCCCTCCGCGTTTTGGATTTTCTCCATCTTTCATGAAAGCAAGTTGACCCTGTTTGAGGGCCCTCCTCCTGTGACTCCTGAGGCCTATCTTGTGGATGGGGCACCAGAATGGGAAGTGGAGGAAATAGTAGCCTCCTGCCAGGTTAAGCGACGCCTGGAGTACTTGATATCTTGGAAAGGGTTTGATGCAGCAGAGAACAGTTGGGTGCCAGCACAGGATTGTGTACATGCCCAAGACCTGATCGAATCTTCTCATAATCGTTTCCCTGAGGCTGCAGGATCTCAGCCTAAGCCAGCCATTGCTGCTATGAAGTTGCCACCAGCACATAAGAACTTCTCCTTAGCAAACGCCCCTGGAGGGGGTGGAGCCCAAGAAGGAGGAGAGGGTGGTTTCATGGTTGGATGACTTTATACCAGGAACTGATGCTAAAGACAAGGCTGGGCGACAGGAGGCCCAGAAGGTGAAACTTGAGGCTCTTCCTGACCTGAAACACACCTTATATCAACGCTGGGTCAAGCCAAGCATGCCCAGGTTGATAATAATGGGGTGAAAAATGCCCAGCCTCTTATCTCAGCTCAGGCACTAAAATGAACGATTTACATTTTAATCGGAGATGGTTCAATTTTCTTGGTTGGAGAGCAAGGGTTCAAGTCCCACTCCAGCTATGAAATTTTAAGTTCAGGTAAAATATGGCTTCAATAGATTACTCAAGTGAAGGCACTTTTGGTATATTTTATTAAAACGGATGGAAGCATCTGTTTATTGGAGCGTCAAGGCTTGCATTTCCGCAGAACCCAAATTTCCCTGGCCCACTTTAAATATGTTTTTGCGATTGACATTCCTTGTTGGTCAACTTTTCTTAAATAAAAATACCTGTTTTTTAACATTTTTACATATGGTTCCTTGGGCTAACTTGGTGGCGGACCTCTTTGGGAAGGTCTCCAACCATGTGGGCCACTACCTTCTATCGCAATTTACCAAAATCCCAGGTGCTCCCTTGGGCCACCCAGGTCCCCTCCAGATCGAAGCACCCAAGACCCCTGACGCCAAGTTACATTTGATTATGTACTCCCCTCTGAGGTCCACTCAAGCCGTGATATTCCTGTCTTACCTGGTACTTTATGTTGCATTTTACACCCTTGCCTGGGGTGCCTTTGGCACAGGCACCGTTCAAGTTGCCTTCCTTCCCATTATTTTAACGGCTAGTTACCTAGCAATGTGGGTTTGCATCCCACATCACCTTGCTGGGAACGAGAGAGTTACAGACACTCTCTTGACACTATTGCTCTGTCCCTCACAGGAGTGACCCCCATCTGGGGGTTTGGGTTCACGGCCAATGGCGGGCTGGGCCTTGGGAGCCCCATCCATTGCATTAAGGTAAACAAAATTGTTGAAGGTGAGCTAGTTAGGGTAAGCTGGGGCCTCCACATGGAACAACTGGGGAAAGCCTGTGGAAAAATGGGTAAGTAGCTAACACTAGAGCCCAAAGAGGCACATTGGTTGGGTCCTGTTTTGGCCTGAAAGAAGTGCGGGATGGTAGTAATTACTAAGCTGACCTGTTCTTGTAGGTGTCTACCACTCACTGAGAGGAAAATATGGGAGGTAGGGGGGTACAAGGTGGGCAAGGTGCCTGTCAAATGGCCTCCTCATGAACTCAGTTTGCGTGGGTGTGGACCCCAGGACAAGGGAAGGGCAGTCCTGGTTGGCTGCACTTTGGTGCACCTGCCTACAACAAATGCCACAGTTTTCTGAGTTTGGCCTAAAGCTCAGCTAGCTGCCAGTTCAATTGACAGGAGTTGGTGGTGGTGAAACGGATCATGCAAGAAAGTGATAGCAGATCCAAAAGGACTCAAAGGCTTCCTGGACAAAAAAGGGGCCAGAGAGCATAACTCCTCTAAAAAAGCAGGTGACAAAGGGGAGGGTTTTGGCCTCTCCCCCCTCAGGGGCCTTAAACTTGGGGGTCATCAGGTCTTGTCCCCCACAAGGGGATGAGAGGCATATCACCTGTCCTGGCTGGACCTGACGAGCTTCCCAGTGCTTAAACAGGGAGGGCATATGTCAGTTTAGGGGATATCATGAGCTACTCCAAATTGTAATTGGGCCCACATTTTTTAAGTAGTGCTTATATTTGCGCAGCCCTAGTGTGGTGGGGGCTGCACCCCAGAACTTCATTATAATTGCCTGCACTAGGGGACCCTCAGGGCTTTTAAAACTCAAAGAATCGTTTGTTGAGGGTATGTCTGAGATGACCCAGTCAATATGTGGGCTGCTGGGACTCATTACAGATGTCACAGGGTGGTTTGGCCAAGAAAAATTTTTGAACATAATTAAATAAATTTGAGCACAGGAGGATTTTATTGTAATTTAAAATAATCGAATTGACTAACAATTTTCTCAGTGTTTTATGAATGCTTAAATAGACAATTGCTTTGGGTAATAGCTTGGAAAAGTTGTGATTGGGGCCCTCAAGTTTAAACCTAACACAGCAAACTTTGGGTGAGGGGGTAGAAAAATAAATTATTTTGAAACGACTTCAAAATTATAAGCGGTGGGCTGAGTCACTGTTGGTTCATCCACAGATGCCCAAATTACCAATTTTCTTTGATTCTAACAGCTAGAGCAACGGCATCTCACCTGACTGGCAGCAGGAAACTCCCAAGGCCACCCCATGTAGGAGCAGTCCCAAGAGGTCATGAATGGGTTAGGGCACCAAACTCACCCAAACCTTGTTGCTCCAGAATCTGTTTAACCAAGCATGAAATATTGGACAAAGATTTTGAGTTTTCCGTGGATGGTTTTAAAATAGCAGCAACATTTCCTAATGGACCAATGCCATTGGTGAGCTTTGCCAAAGATTCAACACTAGACGCTTTATTTGCTTAAAGTACATGCCCATTAGGCTTTATTGTTGAGGGTTTGGGCTCTCAGGCCTTGATCCAAAGGCTCGTTGCCCTCAACATCATTTGAACCTTTCATCTCAAGAGAATTACAACTCTCCAAATTCTCAACACAAATCTCTTTAATTTAATTTACTAATTTGTTTAAGTTAATACTGGTTTGAGTGGTGTCCTTAAAGGGTAAGGTGTTACCATTAATTTCCCACCACATGGGCAAGGTTTCCCTGGGAGATGAGAGGGGCAGCTGGCCTTCTCAGATCCTTTTTTGATGGGAATGGGAATGCCACCTAGTCCAAGTGGAGGGGGCACTACCCCGGACTTACAAGGGACATCTGCTAAATTATTCAGTGTTAACTAGGAGGTATTTGCAGCCTTGACTGATTATATAAAAGGGCCCTGAAAAAGTAATTCACTAAATTCCAAAGGGTTTTGAAGTGATTATAGGGTTAGGAGGTTGTTGAAATTGCCTAAAGTACAGGTTCTCAAGGTTTTCAAACACTTAGATAACAATGCTTTCTGCTTGGCTTTTCTTTCTTGTAACAATCAGTTTAGTTATTACGATTCAATTCAAACAGCAAATTTGGATAATCATACACAGGAAAAAATGGGCGACTTTAATAACAAAAATAATACAACATGGGCGAGTGTCGTGGTAAGCGGTGCACTTAACGGTGCAACTAAGGGCAAGAAACGCCCTGGAGGGGGACCAGGAACCCAAGCCATAAAAAAATCGCAAACTCAGACACCGTCTGGATTTATGGTATTTACTGTAAAGCACGCGCAATACATGTACATTCAATTCAACCAACCTTTGTCAAAGGTGGAACACGGGATCAGACTCTTCCTTGGGGATGAGTCACCAACCCTGTGGGAGAAAACATGCGAGGCACAGCCCTCACTTTTCCCTCACGCGGTGTACGTAGCCACCAACAACATGGGTCACAGCTGGATCAATATTGGTTTTGAAACATCCAATGAAGCCGATGCCACAGCAAAAATCTGTGTGGAAATTGCCCTCCCTGAGGGCAAAAAAATTGTGCGCACCGCGCGCACCAGATGGAACAAAGTGAAAACTTTGTTCATCTCCTTTGACTTGCTCCCCACCAACCTTCCTCATAAGGTAATTGAGGAGGAGCTCCACAAAGGTCTTGTGGCCTACGGAGAAATCCAACAACTTGAATTACAGCGATTTCACATAATGCCTGACCTGTGCACGGGCAAAGCTATCGCTGTAATCAACCCCTTCCCAGAAGTGGAAGAGGATTTATCCAGAATTTCCCACGCAGCAGAATTTCACTTCGCAGATGGGGGCCAGTTGGCTGCATTCCAAGTTACACCGGAGCGCGCACCACCCATTTGCAACCACTGTGGCTCACTGGGCCACAAGGAACATGCATGCCCTGTAAAAGAGGGCTTAATGGAGAATGATTTTTGTGAAGAAGCTATGGATGAAGATAATGAAAACTTCGCCAAAATGACTGATGGCCACCACCCATTCTGCTGGGGTGAAGGTGGACTATACTCCATCGTGGACTCAATTACAAGTAAACAGTGTAAAGCAGCACAAAAACCCGCAAGAGAGCAGCGGCTGAAGCAGCGGCACATGCAGAATCTGCCATTAACCATGGATAAATTCAGGAGGATATTTCAGATATTCACCAAACCAACCAATCAGAACAATATTCCCAGGTTGAAAATTTTCACAGTAACCAGACTGAGCCACAAAGCGTCA
Organism: Massospora cicadina; assembly: GCA_022478985.1. Lineage (NCBI taxonomy): Eukaryota > Fungi > Entomophthoromycota > Entomophthoromycetes > Entomophthorales > Entomophthoraceae > Massospora > Massospora cicadina. The sequence goes on along the minus strand of JAKSZP010013997.1, from coordinate 20,084 downwards.
TCAGTCATGCACATACTGAGGAGCAATGCAACCGCAATTTGGGTGAAAATGCGGTGCACAATGCAACAAAGTTGAACCTCAAAAATATAAAATCCAATCAACAACCTGCATCAAATCAACATGAGACCTGTGCAGGAAAAGTTGATGCGAATGCAAAAAACCGCAATTCCCTTGAATCATTGGGTCAGATCAAGGGAACCAAAAATGGCAGTGAAAGAGTTGGAGTACAGACTCAGAGAATGGCCAAAATGAGCCGCGGTGGGATAGGACCAGAGGGTCCTCCCAACTGCTCCTGAGGCGCCGCGGGCACCTCAGTGTCAATAGGGACGTTAAATATTGCGGGAGCCAGGGCTCATATGTCCCAAGCCAAAAAGCTGGCATTCCTGCGAAAACCTCTTGTAGACATCTTGGCCATCCAAGAAACCCACTGCCTACAAGGGGAAGAAGAATCCTGGTCAACCAGGTCACACCATCACAATCAGTATGGACGTCTCAATGTGGGGTGATAGTCCAAAACAACAAAAAATTTAAAATTACAAATTCATCACACTTGCACAGTTGAGTCCTGGTAGCAACAATCACATGCCAAGATGAAATAATTTTGTTAGCATGTATCTACGTACCGTGCACTGCAACTGAGAGAAAAAAAAATTGAAAAAATTTCTACCCTCACCCTCCCACCAGATATCATCATGTTAGGCGATTTCAACTGATGGGATAACCCTAATACAGATCGATGGCCTAATCCCAGGGGATACCCACCTGGACACATTGAATATCGCACAATGAAGGCATCTCTTGGCTTACAGGATGCTCTTCCTCCCAATTCACCAATCCTTCCCCATATGACAAGACCCAACATACGGGAGGGACTGCTCATATTGATGAGTCGTATTGACCACATCCTCATCCCACAATCCCACCACTCAAGAATCTCCAAATTTACAACAAAAAAGATCAATTTTTCTGATCACCAATTAGTTACGGTGCAATTAGCGCCAACCCAATCCCACACACAGGTGTCGCCTTGGAGAAAGCTTCACCCAGAAAATATAAGATTGTCTGAGATATCTGACTGGGTTGAAAACAAGGCTACAAACCCAGAATTCACAGCCCCATTCACTTCAGATCCCATCGGAACATGGGAAAATTTCAAAAAAGATTTAATCAACAAAACCCGACATTTTGCATCATGCAAGTACACCACGGACACAGCCACAATCAAGCGTACCCTGGCAGAACTAGACCGCCTGGAAATAAATACTCTGAGATCTGGCTATAGCCCTAATTGGGGATGCAAATAGGCAAAAATTTCAGCTCAACTTAACAATCTCATCTTTGAACACCAACACAGTATCAAAAATCAAACAAAGGTAAGTTCATAAAGGAAGGCGAAACCTGTTTGGTATACTTTTTCTGCCAATTCCACTCCCGTGGAAACCAGCCCACGTGCACACAGGTCCGCAAGACCAACGGCACCATGGCAACTGACCCTGAGGAGTTCAAGGTGGAAGTACACCGCTATTATACTGAATTATATCGCGATATGCCAACAGATCCACAAAAAATTAGAGAATTTATTCAAACTTCCAAGATACAAAGTACACCACCAAATTACAATATACTATCCCTTATCACACGGGAGGAGCTTTGGGAAACAATTCGCGGTGCACCACGTAGGAAATGCCCAGGGCTTGATGGGATACCCTACAAATTTTTCAAAAAATATTTTCAACAAATCGCCCCCTCCTATTGGCGTCAATGAACCAGAGTTTGTTGGAAACACGCCTATTACCAGGAGGCCATGAATCCTACGTTATAACCTTGTATAAAAAGGGTGACTAATTGTACCTGGCCAACTGGCGCCCAACTGCACTCTCCAACACTGACACAAAAATTCTAACAAAAATTCTAGCAGCTAGATTAGGCGCAATTGCATCTGACGCCCTATCACCCAACCAGTTTGGGTTTATACCAGGGCGTTCAATCTGGAACAACATACACCATGTTGCAAACATTTGCCAATCCAAAGCAACTGGTGCCCTGGTCTTCTTGGATCAGGAAAAGGCGTATGACCGTGTTCCCTGGCCATACCTAAAAGAATGTCTACATGCCTTCAAACTCCCACCAAGATTCATAAAATGGGCGATGCTCCTAACAGAATCTGCAACCATGGCTGTATGCGGCCCTGGATTCCTAACAAACAATATCAAACCACACAGAGGGCTCAAATAAGGGGATCCCCTCAGCCCACTGCTATACAATTTCAGCTTTGACCCGCTCCTCAGAGTAACTGACTCAAGTCTCATGGGGATAACCGCACAAGGACAACCAACAGTCAAGATACTGGCCTTTGCAGATGACTGCGTAGCAGATATAGCAAACAATGAAGATGCCTGACAGCTGGAACACACTCTAGAGGAATACTCCAAGGTGAGCAATGCATCTCTCAACAAAAGGAAGACAGAAATAATCCTCTTAGGCAAATACACAAACAATTGGGTTACAACATCAGAACCTCACACCAACACTCGAAGAAAAAACCCAATTATTTTACCCTTTGCAACATCTCCCACCACCACTCCTGTCTGACACCTTGGAATCTGGCTAGAATCAGGGGGATATGCTAATGAGACAATGGAAAGTAACCTGTTACAACGCGTATCCAAACACGTCGCCTCCCTCAAGGGAAGAACCCTAGGACTAACAGGACGAGTTACAGTTGCTAACTCGCTCATCCTCCCAATACTGTGGTACCAGGCCCATGCGATAGCCTTCTCACCTACCTTTATAATCTCAATTCGCGCGCTTATCCAGGGCTGGCTGTGGCCTGGCTCTCACCCTCCTATACGGATGGAAACACTATTTGGCCCACGCTCAAGCGGAGGCATGGGACTAATATATTTTGAGAGCCATGCCAATCATATCCTAGTTACCTGGATAAAGGAAATCCTTGCTCCAGACCTCCCGCAACAACATTGGTCCAGAGCAGCAAGGACTAACTTTGCACAGGCGCTCAAATTAACCAACCCACATAGTCCACCCAGACTACTTTCATACCTTGCCAAGCACCCTACTGCAATGGGTCCGCATGGAACCTCCCCTCATTTCAAACATATCCTCCGAACTATCCGCCGAATGGGATGGACCATAGAGAACACAGGTACTATACAGGGAAGGGGACGACCCAGCCCCCAATTCAAATTAAGAAACCCAGAAAACCACCCCCAGAGGGATATGCTCGCAACAACCCCAAGCATAGCTAGGATAGAATACCTAGATATGCTGGACATTCCCTATGATTTAACCACACAGAAAGCAATGTGGAAAATGACACACCACCCACTCCTACAATCAAGGATAAGAGTAAACGCCTGGCGCTGTTTGAGAAGGACCTATAGGATGGCGGACCGCTCCAACTCCCTCCACAAAACATGTGCAGTATGTGGAGGGGAGGGATCCCTACATCACCGCCTAGAAACATGCCCCCCAACTAAAGCTATATGGCAGGAAGTCGCACGCCTGCTCAAGATTCAAAACGAACATGAATTCTTGATATCAAAGAGTATCTTCGCGCTCCAGATTGAGTCACCAATCCCATCTACCCTCCGCTCCCTAATAATACCCAGTTGCAATGTGGACAATACACACAATTGCATTAGATGCGTTCAAGGGCACGGTCCCAACCATTCATGGGATTATTAACAGATTCCATGTCCACTTACTAGAGCACTTCCAAGCCTGGCTCTATGGATATATGAGACCAAGACAAAAAGCGCTCATAGAATCATGGTTCCCACTCTGGTTCCTCCACACAGACCCTTTCCTTCACACCTGCTCCATAGCAGGGGAAACCCCCGGAGTAGTGCACCAACCCCATACCTGGCAGTCCCTCTGACAACAGGGGTAACTTGAGTACCCTGGGGTGCCCAAATTTTTATATTTTTTAGTTATTCTCTTAGTTTCACATATATTCGGTAATGTCTGTCCCCTGGTCAGCTTACCTCGGTTAAATAAAACAATGCTTTCTGCTTGATGACAGGAAATGAAACCTGGTCTGATTAAGGTTCAGGTAAACATTTGAAATTGCTACTTTAAATACTTAGGCAACCGTTACATATAATCAACTAAAACAGTACTATTAAAACCTAGTAAACCAAAAATGAGGAGTTTTACTAAGTATAATTTCATATATATATAGCTGACTTATGGCAATTTAAAGCCCACCTATCAGAAATCATCAACATTGGTTGCCAGAAAATAACCTTACACCTATTCTCTGCCTAGAATTATTCAACATAATATTGGGCAGAAGATCCCTCCACATGATTTGAAAGATGTTTAAATCATGCCCATAAGTTTGTAATCTATAGTTATTGGCAACTCAGCCTGATACCTTTTGGAAGTCTATTCATTAGTTTAGGCATAATTGATCCCTCAATTGACATAGTTGCTAATTTGGAGCCTCCTTCTTGAAACCATAAAAGTCATCACAATAGATGTTAAAAAACTGAGTTGGATCTTACTTCTTGGAAGTTTAAAAGTCCTCAGACTAATGAAAAAAATTGGTATCCATTATAACAAACGGTATTAATCCGCTTGTATCATTTTGATTCAGGTTTGGATTTTCTGAATTTAAATCAATTTGTTTAAAAAGATTTTTGGTGTTTGTTGGTTTCAGGCGCTGGGTTGTGCCTCGTCTGAATTATTGATTATGCTCTTTTATGTCAAACCAATGGTTTGGGCGAGGTCCTGGAAGGGCGACATTTAAGGTCAAGCCTGTACAATTCCAAACTTCATTCAGAATTCTCTCTTTTCCCACTTTCACGTGGATTTCTCTGGTGGCCTCAGGGCCACCTTTACCTTATCTTACCTGATGATCCACGCACAACAAGTTTTTGTACGTAAACAAAAACTTGGGATTTCAGGGCTTGATCTCAATCAAATATCCTGTCTTTTACTTGGTGTGTTTTAGCATCAGATTATCAGGATCCTGTTTGTCCGCGACTCTTTATTTGATAATAATAAAATGGGGTTAATCATGGGGTTTGCAACCTTGCATCCTTATTTTGTTTTTGTTTTGATTCAAATTTTTCAATTCCAAGGTTTACTACCTCAATAGTCCAGCTCATGCTGGACATTTGGCATTGATTGCATCAGACCTAAGGTAAGATGGCAATTGGAAACTGGGACATTTTCAACTGTTACATCCATGCCCAATCAATTAAAGCATTAGTATCATAGCATGTTAACATTTATAACCTGGTTAAAATCCTGACACATCCCCTAGCTTAATCAGATTATCTTCTTCCAAAAAGTCTTATACACAAGCCCCTCTGCATATTACAAACTTGGAGTAATAGTACCAAATTTACGTATATCATCACTGACCTGACAAGGTATTCCTTGACACAATTCCCCTGCATCCTATAGTGGTGTAAATGAAATCATGTGGTGCCAAAAGGTTTAAAACAGAGCTTTAAAGGATTTAAGTGACATACATTGACAAATAAATAATGGCATTAAGCCAACCCTAAATTAAGCAGACAGATGATATTAGTACAAACAAAATTAGATAAGATCATTTTTCATTTTTCCCTTTTCCTAAGTTTATGATAGTTATCTGCATGCTCTTAAAATCAAGCATTAACCCTATTAAAAATTCGTCCATCAGCAAGGTCCTAATTATAGGTATCTAATGCTAACTTATTAATGACCTTGAAGGATCCATCTTTGAGCTTGGCTAACTTATTTCATTGTTTAATGACGTGGTTGTCAGAATAACTAACCTTATCACCGATTGAAATAATAGAAATGTTGGCCGCTTAGAATTGCTATATTCTCCAGCCTTAATTTTTTACTTGAGATTATTAAAATAGGTAGAGGACTGTTAGCCTGCTAAAATTTTGTCAAACTCTCCATGTATCATAATGGCATCATTTTTATAATTAGTATAATAGTGGAATATAAAATTTAGAGAAAACAAGCCTGACGCCCATACAGTAATTCAAAGGGAAATTTTAACATTGACAAAATGATAGCTATACATAGGCAAAATTTTCCGCCAATAAGCACTTTACCCAGCTGGAAGGTTTACCAGCATAAATATTACTCAAGTTAGTGGTTAGGTACCATTTACCCTTTTGACCATCTCATTTATTTATAACTTTGTACGACATCATCAGGTCTCCATTTATTCCCATTAGTTTGTAAAGTTTAAGAATAAATTGCGTGTTAAAATTGCTTCCATTACATGTTATAATGACGTGAGGGCAACCATGCTAATAGATTAACTGTTTCTCTATAGCTTGGCAGTACTAATGGCTTTTACTTTATCTAGAGCATTTGTCTCTATACAACAAGCCTGATGATTGATAGCAACAGTGATATATAAGGTTTTTGGTGCACATGGTCAAATGCCCTATTATGTCAATGGAGATTGTCTGCCAAGTGAACCCAGGCTTCACTAACTGGAAAGTGGTTGTCTTCTTATAGGGTTTGTAGCCTGACACTCTGTTCAACAAACAAAGTGTTCTGTGGCATCAAAAAGGAATTTCTCATTTTTACTCCAATTTTAGCCTGCTCTAGGATTTTTGTAGGCCTTTAAAACCAATTACGTTATGATCTGCTTTGATGATGACAGTGCATTGAGATGTTTTGTAAATAGCAGCAATTTTTCCTGCCAAACTTTGAACAATTGACCCTTAACGGTCTTTTTAATTTATATTGCCTTGGTCAATGCCGACTGATTTTCTAATAATAGTGTTTGTTAATAAGTGACCATCATACCATATAAATTGTCTGCTTCACTCTTCAGAACCATAAAGGTTGGCAATCATGATAACCCATCCGCATTTTTGATACATGGTACCTTCTTGGTACATGATCTCAAATTGTATGCTTGCAGTTTTAGGGACCAAAAGTCCAACCACTCTTCATGCTCTTTTAATTTATGCAGCCATCTCAGCGAGAATGATCTGCACCACTATAAATTGGACTTTATGGAATTATACTCTGAACTGCATAAAGATGTATTACTGCCAGACATTTACACTGTCACAGTGTAGTTTCAATCATGCTTGCTCATAGTATGGCTCTAATATGTCTAAACCATGAGGAACACCCCCTGCGCCTCAATTTCAAGGAGTTTCAGTTCAGGACAAAAAATGGGGTTAATAAGGCAGCTGTTTCTCTTGCTTTCCAGAGCGATTTAGCCCATGTGGTAGATGAGAGGTGAGTGATGGACTACCCACTAAAGATTGCTCCCTTACCTCCCCTTCTCAGCACCCAGAAGTTGGTGCAGAAGATTGAATTTTGTGTTTAGAGGTGGCTGCGGTAAGAATCCATCACCAGCGGATAGTTTGTCCTCTCCTCTCTCTTGGCAATCTCAGGCCCCAATGTGGGGTTTGTTAAAATTGATAAATTGGTTCCCACAGTAATTGAATCATCTATTTTACGCATGGTAGAAAATTCATGAAAATTGTTTCTTCTCCATCAGAAAAGTCAAGCACATACTTATAAGGTTCAGGCGTGATAAACCCCTCCAATATGCAATGAGACCTCCCATACTAGTCCTAGTCTTGGCCACAACCTTTCATCCGCTGGATGAATTGTCACCAATCTGACAAGTGAAATTGTGCTGGTAGGAAAAAGATTTATTGGAGAAATTCAAACCTAATTCAGCTGGTCATAGTGAGACCGATTTTGGCTTGAGTTTTTGGAGTGTCAATGTACTGGAATTAATTGAGCTTGCGTTATCCTTGGTTAATGCAGATATTACTATTCCTCAAGCCTCAGCACTATGGACAACTGTCCTCCACAGGAACTGTTAGTAAATTTTTACCCTTTTGTTTAATAAATAAATTTAAATATAAATTTTTTTGAAAATATATCATTTTAACTATTTAATAACCACGTTCTCGTCAAGCACCATGTTTTCTGGTCTTAGTAATGTATAGCCATAGTGGTTATACTTACTACTCTGTTACTCTCCCTACTTAAATGGGGATAATGGTATGGTGGTCACCTGGGGTTGACCACCATCTATGAATGCCTTATGTCTTCATGATGTGGCTCTGCTTCTTGAGGTGATTCCCACTTAGTGGGCTAAGTTTTATGATACTTCCACACTTTCAACTCCTTGTGTTCCCAGATCAGATTCCATACCCCCTTAGCTCAAGGAAACATCCGCCGCAGAATCCGCAGCCAATAATTTGCAACTGTGTGGTTAGTGGCGGGTATGATTTTAAGAGTAATTGCCAATTGTCATCCCTCAGTTGTTCCCCTCACAATGATATACCAAGTTATATGGATGGTTATATCTCTGTTATTCTGGTTTGTGTTCTGGGTGTTCACTCACTCTGACTGGCAAACTAGTCTAAACTTCATTAGCTGGTTTTATATTTAATTGACTGACCACTAGTTACCGCCATCTCCACTCTTCTTTTAGAAGTAGGTGTTTTAATGGTATTGTTATACCAAATGAACCTACAATTGGTGCTTAGTTTAGTATTTTTTATGGTTGGCTAGTGCATTTGTCAGGTGTTTCTGCGCGTTAATGGTGAAATTACTGACATAATACTTCCTTCCTCATGACTCTATCCAGTTTTACCCATCCAGTGGGGTAGGTTCGTCCTTGCCTTCCTTGGAAGTGTTAAAGCAGGATTTGGAGGCCCTGGCAGAGTTTCAGGTTTGGTTCTTGCAATATAGCGGTTTCTTTCCTCATAATTCTATCCCATTTCACCCCATCTATTGGGGGCGGGTTTATCCTTACCTTTCTTGGAAGTGGCAAACCAATTTTTGGATGCCCTGGCAGAGTTTCAGACTCGGTTCTTGGACAATATGGTGGCTTCCTTCCTCATGATTCTACCACAGTTTTACCCCATCCTTTGGGGGTGGGTTCATCCTTACAATCCTTGAAAGTGGCGAGCCAGGTTTTAGAGGCCATGTAAGAGTTTCGGGTTTGGTTCTTGGCCAATATGGAGGATTCCTTCTTCATGATTCTATCCCATTTCACCTCATCTAGTGGGGGTGGGTTTATTCTTACCTTCATTGGAAGTGCCAAAACAGATTTTGGTTGCCCTGGAAGAGTTGCAGGTTTGGTTCTTAGCCAATTTGGAAGTTTCCTCCTCCCTTACATATGCACAAAGGCGTGAGGCTCTCTTAGACGCAATAGAAGTGGATGCCCACCATTGGGTGCATAAACTCTGTGCTCAGTCAACCAAGCAGGAGTTTCAACTCCTTTGATTACTTAAATGTATTTATTGGTTCAGGAACCGGTCACAAGATTGGTTCACCTGCTATAATTTTACTTTGGCTTGAAAGCCTCCAATTTTCTCTCATTAATTGAAGCTTTTCAAGGTCAGACTTCTGGATTAAAAATTAAGTTGAAAGTTTTGATTTAAGTATACTGTGCTGCTCTGGATCCAATTTCTAATAACCCATTCACCTGAGAGTCTCAATTAAGTTCTTTGGAACAGGTGATTGAAGTGACCATCTCTGTTAGCAACATACTTTAGAGTGCACAGGTGGGGTAGGTGGTGTACCAAAAATGTTCTCTAATAAAGCAGTTCTGTATGAAGCCATGAATAACAAGGCGGTGTGCACCTTGTCTTTTGCTCAGCATGGCTGTTCTGGTCAGGTTTCAGAGGTATATGTATTTGTTCTGGAGGATGATCTTTTTTTTTCCATCCTGTTTCTCCACATTTTGATAACCCTGAAATCAGTTATGGGAGCAGTTCCAATGAAGGAACTGAACTTATCAATCCTTTGGTGCTCGTGTTGTCATAATTACAGAAAGAAGATTTTGAGAAGGTGTTTCCCACTTAAGTTCACATCCCCCTTAAAATTCCAGTTCCCTTGGATGATTCAGTGATTATATGTTCTAGCTGGTAGTGTCACATGCTGTTGCCAATAAACATGATTTTAACTATTTTTTGTTGCCTCTTGATATTTGGCTGTGTAAACAAAGGTTTCAATTGAGGCTATCATAAATAAAGAAGTGATGGTAAGCTTATGAGTTTAAAATTTAAAGCAGGATCTCGTTTTGGACCTTTAAGTGCGTGTGTCAGAGTTGGGCGCATCCTCCTCCGCTATGACTCCTTATAAGATATGGCGTCCTGTATTCTTTTTGTGCAACAGTTTTGTTTTGTGATTAGTTTGCCATGGTGCTGGATCTGCTATCTCCTCTTTTTCTAGGTATAGGCTGGTAGCATCTGCAACAGGTTAACATCAACCTGGACTCTAAAGTATCATTCTTTGCGAAAACCCAATTGTGGGGGAGTTTCCACTAATTGATACTATTGTATTAAAACCAGGGTGGATTCCATTATGTCAATTTCTTCCCCACGGTCTTTTTACCCAATTTTCCCCCTTGCATGGGTAGAATATCAGGATATTTTTGACCTGGAAAAAGCTAACCCCTTTTGCCCCAATTTGGTGGGGGATGCGATCAACATTAACTGTCCATTGTATCCCTACTTGGAGCAGGAGAAAGGTGCTGGAGGTGTAGTTAGAGGATATGCTGAAGAAATGGTGGGTGTTTCAAAAATTTCCCCATTGTTTCCTCAAAGTTTTCACTCAAAAAGCCTATGGAGCGTCGTGCCTCTGCTTGGATTATGGACATCTAAACTATAACAACATTCATCACCCCTATTGTAATGAATTGAACTTTTGTTCACCAATTCTTATAAATTGAGATTTTAGGTATGTTGGTTGCATTCCACCAGTTCAAATTGTTGAAATGAGGCACATGTTAAATTATCAATATACAATTATGGTAATTTAGGTCTTGATCCCGCCAGAATGATATGGGAATCACTTAGGCTTCTGCGCCTAAATAATATTCATATTTTTAACTCTTTGGTTTGGTTTATATCTGGAAGTCCATATTCAAATGATCAAAAATTGGAATTCTATCACATTTTTGGTCTTCTATTTCCACGTTCCCTCCATTTGGGGAGTCCCTAGCCAAATAGACCATATCTAATAAATTACCATTCCACTATATATTTATTTAATCATGTATTAATTATTTAATGTAATGACTAAATTGACCAAAGTATTGTACGGAATAATGCCAATGTTATTCTATCTTCATCAAAGGCCAGAAGCTGCAAACTACTTATGGTCAGGCCCACATCTGTGGTGCTTAGATTTGCACAACCCCAGTGCGGTGGGGGAAGTACCCCAGGTTTCATCCCGCAAAGTTGCCTGCATTGGGTGCCTTAATGGGCCCACAAAACTCAAAAAAGCTGCAAACTCCAGACATCAAATGGATAGATGTCAATATAGATGTCAATTTGAGCTTGAAAAACACCCGCACCCTGGCCTGATTACTGGTCACCAAAGGAGATGCCTGTAAGAGCGTAACACCAGTAAGTGCATACTCCTTGGGTCTATATAGGTAGCTAGAGGACAGCGATGTATTTGCCACTATAATAATATCTGCCCAGATGGGCTATCCACTGAGTCGCCATCAGGTATGACACCGGGTGATAATTAATAAATCTGAATTTGATGTATAACACATCACCACTTACTTTTTCCACCGTTCAATTAAGGCAACTCTCTTTTGCATAGGTTTGTATATGACAAGTTAACGTGCAAGGTCTTTATGAAAAGTTTGTGATATATATCTCCTCACCCTTGAAAAGACTATCATTCAGGCAATTGTAGAAATCCCTGGTGTTTTCAAAGCTTAATCTCATGAACTCTTCCAACCAAATTTAAGTTTCAGAAAGACAGGAGTGCCTTACAGAAATTAATACCAGATATAGAATCTCTAAGCTTTACATGATGCCCTTTGGTTTAAGAGCGCCACAGACACGTTCCAGCATACGATCAACGATGTTCCTGGAAACCTACAGTTCATTTGTGTGGTGGAATAAATAATGATATCCCTCTGCATTCCACACACCCAAGCAGCAGAAAGGACATAGAGGCGATACTAGCTGTGATGCACAAGGTGGCCTTTATTTAAAAATCTATGAATGTGAGCATCTCAAGAAGGATGTTACCTTACTGGGTAGCTTGGTCCTGAAAATGGGTACGCCATTCCCCCAGAAAGCTTGAGGAAATCCTCACATGGCCCACTTTACCACCCAAGAGCAGCTGTGAAGCTTCTTAGGCATGATCATATTTTTGAAGAAACTTTCCCCGCACTCTCACAGTTGGCCGCTCTGCTTCATCCTTTGATGGGGAGTAATGTTCCAATCAGATGGACAGAGGATTGCCAAAGGACATTTGATGCTATCAAGGTGGTGTTTTTGGCACCTCCTATTCTTAAGTATGTTGACCCAACCAGGTCTTTTCTCATGGTATGCGACGCCTCTTCACCCACCATGCTGGCAGAGCTGCTTCAAGAGCATGATAGGTCGGAACATCCTGTTGCTTACTTTTTTGCAAGTTTACTTTATCTAAAAATCCTGGTCCATTTATAATATGAGTTGACCGCCATGGCATGGTCACTTACCCACTGGCAGTACCTTCTTTAGGGAGCGCAGCATGAAGTAATTGTGAGAATAAATTATCAGGCCCTTATATATTTCTGGAAATCACAGAAGCTGGTGCATTTCCAGGCCCTAAAGTATTGTGACCTCTGCAGCTTTAACTTCAAACATGAGTTTATCAAAGAGTGCCCTGAATGTCCTCCCCATTTTTTGATTCAAAAATACTTCTTTAAGTACAATAGAGGAGGAAGCACAGGAGCTAACAATGATAATTCCGCCACCTATATTTTAGTTATTGCCCCCACCACGATTTTGGTGGGAAACTGGATCCAGATGTGCCTTTAGTTTCTCAGGTATTGGTGGTCCAAATGTCATGCTTGGAGGGGCTGAAGCTGTTTGACCAGTGGTACTTCAAGCGCATAGACTGACTTATTGTTCAATAATAGAGGAGACAATTTGGTTCAAGTCAAAAGGTTGATTCTGTCCTGACTCTTCAATGAGGTTAAATTAAAGCCCATCATGACTCTCCATTGGTAAGTCAGCTGGTGAATAAAAGCGCTTCAATTTGGTGAAGCGGACATTTAACTGACCATGTATCTCTAAGGATATTTCAGCGTGGATCATGATTGCATGACATGCACATGGGAAAAATTGAAAAGAACAGGTAGGAATTATTTTTATCTTTTGCTTGTAACAGGCGGAGGGCCTGTGGACCTTGTGTTTCTGTCAATTTCATTTTTTCCTAGCTCCAATGGTTTAGTGCGATTATGGTGGTCATGGACCGCTTTACTAACTTTTCACTCTTCATCCCTTGTTCATAATTCATCACCTCCAAGAGATGGCCCAGTTCTTTGTGCAGCATGTGTTCGTTATGTTTTGCTTGCCTCAGAAGATTGTGAGTGACCAAAGGCCGCAGTTTACGGCTCATTTTAAGATCAAACACCTGCTATCATGAAGTTTAAGTTATGAACTTCACCAAATGCAATCCTCAGTCCAACAAAAAAATGGATTGGGTCAACCGGATTCTCAAACAGTATCTTCATAGTTATATTTTGGCTGTGAAGAATACCTGAGAAGATTATCTTCCATTGGAACAATTTGCATTTAATAATGGCACTATGCGTCTACTGGCTTCTCACTATACAAAGCCACGCCTGGTATAGCCCCTGATTTATATTGGTCCATGCCTTAGCACAGAAGTACCAGTTGTAACAGCTTATGTTCAGAAGATCTGGAGCACTAAAACCCTGGTTTAGAGCACCTGAACAAAGCCATCAGCAATTACAAGAGATTTGTGAACAAGAAACGGCTCTCAGCCCATGAGACCATAGTGGGGTTCTCTAATATGTTGAATAAATGCACCTGCACATAAAGGTGCCTTTTGGAAAATAGTAAGCAAGCGTTCTGGTCCCCATGTGATGGAGGCAGATTTTTGAATTGGGGAGTTTAGGTTGACTCTTCCAGAGCCACTGGAAACAGCATCCCATTTTTCTGTTTCTAAGTTGTCTCCATTTAAGGGGAATGACTCAGCGGTGCCAGAGCCAATTCTAGTGGAGGGATAAGAGAAGGCTGAAGTGTATGCAATTTTGGAGTCATGGAAATCTCGCTATTTGGTACAGTGCTTTATGTCCTAGAAGGTGTTTCTGTCATATGAGAATAGCTGGGTCAGCACCTATGATTGTTTCATTGTGGTGAGTTAGTGGATGCCTTTCGCACCCTGCACCCAAATGGTCCCCATCCTCACCAGAAAATCACCAATCTCTTGGCCATAATTTTTCCAAAAGCCCACAAAACATCGCCCTCACTTATTTCCAGTGGTGAGCTCCACATGTTCAAATATGGAAGTATAGTGTAAGTCCTGAGGGAGTTCCCCCAAGGCCTCAATTGTGAGGAGTTTCCGTTCATCACAAAGAGGAGGTTAAGAAGGCAGCTGTCTCTCTTACTTCCCAGGGCAATTTAACCCATGTTAAAGACAAGAGTTGGGTAACGGCCTATCAGTATTAAATTCTCCCCTACTTCCCCTAATTATTACCCAAAATGTTGGTGCAGAAAATTTGGGGGAGGTGTCTGTAGGTGACGGCAGTAAGAAGCCATCACCAGCAGAAAGTTTTTGCTGCTCCTATACCTCATTAATCTCAAGCACCAATGTGAGGGTTTATTAGAAATGATAAAACAGTGTCCTGCGTAAACTGAAACATCACCTTTACACTCAGGTTCAAAACCATGTCAATTCGTTTCTTCTCTGCCAGAAAGGCAAGACCATCCCCACAGGTTTGGGCATGATAAACCCCTTCTATATGCAATGGGAACTCCCATATCTGCACTGGGTATGAGTACAACAAGCCATCCGCTGGACAAATTGTCATCAATCCACCAAGTGAAATTGCGCCAGGAGGAATTTTTTTAGAAATTTTAACCTAATTTGGCTGTCCAGGGTGAGACCAATTTATTGTCATGAATAGTTTGAATTGCCAATCTGCCATAATAGAGCATGATTGCTTTACCCTTGGTTAATGAAGCTTTTCTATCTTCAAGCCAGTAATCAAGGCAACAGCCCCCCACAGTTACTTTTGTCAGATTTTTTAATTTTTTGTTTAATAAACAAATTTGCAATCTAATTTTTTAAATTATAATACTTTAACTATTTGATAGTCACGTTCTCAACAGATGCCATGATCCTGGTCTCTATAATGACTGGGCCATAGTGGCTATACTTACTACTCTGTTACCATCCCTACTTGAATGGGGATAGTGTTATGGTGGTCACCTGGGGTTGACCCCATTTTTGAATGCCTTATGGCATCATGATTTGGCTCTTCTCCTTTAAGTATATACCACACATAGCTTAAGTTTCTTGATCCTTCCATGTGTTCAACCCCTCATGTTCCCAGAGCGGATTATAGACCCTCTGAGGGTCCAAGAAAACAACCTTCATGAAATTACACGTCGCAAAATTGACTGTGGGCTCCACTAGTGTACCAGGTCAACCTGTATGGATACTGGTTGTCCTTTGCCGTTTCACCTTCATTGGTGCACCAACCCCCTTTAAGTCCACGTCCAACCCACCAACACAGCAGACTAACGATTTTGCTTTATCCCCATGGTCTGTTGTATGCCTCATCGAGTCCTGCCCCCATCCTGGGCGGCCAAGGCACTACCACACTGCCCCACCATTCTTACCCTTCTCCAACCCATCTGGGAATGCCATGGTGAGTCCTGCCCCCATCCTGGGTGGCCAAAGCACTCCTGCGCTGCACCCTGCAGGGCTGACGGCCAGTCAGCACCGTCATTTGTGGCCAGTTGGCCAGGTTCCCGCCAGTTTCTCACAAGGGGAAGTTTTGGGTGCTGGCAACATCGGCCACTCCAGGCGCGTCACCTCACGCCAACTTCAGGGATCTCTAGTCCCATTCCACTAATAACCTAGCTGTTGAACTACTAACAATTAAATTAAAGTAGGTGAGAGAGATATCTTTATTTTGGAGAGGAGAATAACTATTTACAAAGGCTACTGTGCCTATGAAACCACTCAGCCATCCAAGCCAGCACTTCAATAAATCATTGGTCTTTTGTGGTAACGATTCCTTTCCAATCCGCTTATCTGATTCACCAAATATTAGATTAATTTGACCTATCCTTAGCATGAGTCGCTGGTTTATCATATATAATTTACTAAAATAAATATAACTCTGAGTATTCTCAGCATAAGTCACCAGTGCTCCAAATTAGGCAATAAATTCATAATTGTATGATTGAACAAGTATTTCAGCTTTCCACCGGAATATCCCACAATCATTTTTCATGGCAATTGGCTCAAAGATAAGATTCCACTGAACTTGATTTCAAGTCAACAAAATCACCATCAGATGGTTGCTATTTTTTATAAATCCATACTTTATTTAAAAAATTATAAGCCAAAAGTAAGAGGGGAGGGTAGAACACAGGTGATTCAGATGAGGATAAAGGACTGAAAATTTGGGCTGCTAGAAGCCTAGCACCTTCAACCATTGATTATTGGCAATCGCCATCACTAGCTATGGTTCTGGCATCAGCAGGCTTACAGGCCATTCGATCTTTACATGATTCATTGCTTCATTGCATATGATGAGCAATCCAGTGGGGAAAGCCAAACGTATGGCTTTGTAACACCTGTGGTTTAGGGGTGAGAATTTTGTAATCTGTCAGAGCTGATCAGAGATAACACAAATGGTCTTCAACACCAAGTCTTTGTGATTAGGGCACTCATTAGCCAAACCCTTGGAGATAAGAGCTGAGTGTATCACCCATACACAATAATGGTAGATGAAAGCTCATAATTGGATTGAGATGATTGCAGGGTTTTTGCAAAAAAGGTTCTGTGACAGATGCATTTCCATTGGCAAATGTTTAGCTGATAGGATGTAGCACATTGTGGACCGATATTTTTTGAACACAGCACATTTGTAATATTGGTGAGCAATATCTGCTTCTGGTTTGGCGCATATGGGCACTACTTGTATGGGTAATCTGGTCCACTATGCTTACTAGATTAAATCATGCAGTGTAGGATCTTCAAGGTTACTGACTGCTGCTTGGCCGTTAACAGTTGAGAGTTGAGGCCCAAGATCAACTCCTTCATTTGGTAGTTGGTGTCATGGCCTTTGGTTTCCCAGTCATTCAATATTTGTGGTCAAGCAGGTGGTTTTTTCCTGGGTTTTGGGAGCGGATCCCTGTACTCTTTCTGGGTCGATTTGTAACTGATTTTGAATGACTTGGCGGCTTATTTGTGGGAGGTTTAATTTCATTCTTCTCAATTTGTCACAAAAATCATTGCGGAATCATGGGCCTCAACATCCCTATGGATTTGGTCAGAAATCAGATTCACTAGTTCGAATGACCAGCCACCCAGGCACACTGCCCAATTGCACAGTCACCTGTAATATAGGGTGCCTTTTTGGGAGGGAATTTACGGGTGATTTACCATCCATTTTTGTAGTAAAGGGGTGAGACTGGCTCCTGAAGGCCCTAAACTCTAGCCCAATTCACGTTCCAAGCTATAATTGGGCAATGCACGTGCGTTTGCATCAATCTAAAGAATGACTTCGCTCAGATATGCCAAGTGAGGGATTCAAAATCCAAAAGACCCATGTCTCCTTCGTTCTTTTGTTTGGACAAAGTTTCTAGTGCTATAGGTGCCACTTTTGCCTTGAACTATAGGAAAGTATGGAGCATTGTCCTGATTTTTTCAGTGTTTGGCTCATTGGCAGCACATGGGCGACATACCACAACTTTGAGAAGATGAATATGTTGATTGCCAACACTTTCTCCTTGAGGCTAGTCTGGCATTTTTCCAGCATTCCATTCAGACTGATAGACTCAATAATACCTCTTTCTCAGTTTCCAGTACTGCTGGTCCCTTATTGTTAAAGAGTATCCTGAGGTATTAGATCATCTGGGAGTTCATGATTTGTGTTGTGTTGGTCAGTGGGCTGAAGTTTAAAAACACCAATCATCATTATGAAAGTTTGCCAAGTTGATCTTTGCATTCATAGTAACTGGTATAGATCCAGTAGCTCCTCGGCGCCCTATAGTTCATTCAGCAAGCTAATACCTACTACTGTGTCATCAGCAAAGGCCAGCATTTTCAGTGGCATTTGGTTTGGATGGACTAAGCCCTAGAGTTTTGCATCTGCTTCCACCAATAAAATGTTTGCTGCAAAATTGAACAAAATTGGTGACATATGATCACTTTGTCAGAGACCCTGCCCAACTGGAATGTCATTGGTTAAGCCATCTGTGATGATCACCTTAGGTACAAGGCCAAGTACAGTGTTGTTATTCAAGATTTAAAGGTTTCAAGGATACCAACCGCCTTTAATGCCTCATGTAGGAATGACCACGCTACTTGGTCATAGGCCTTTTCCATGTTGAGGAACATGAGATATCCATGCATGGTTTCCCGTGCATCTTGAAGTATGCTTTGGACTGAACCAATGCTGTCCCAAATACTACATCCCTTGATGAACCCATTTTGGGTCTTATGGAGTGTGCGCGGTGCTGTTGCCATCAGCCAATTTGATAATTTATGCGTGAGCAGCTTATAATCGGTGTTAGATAGTGTGGTTGGTCTCCAGTTCTGTAATTAGGCGTTGGAGTCCCTAATTTGTACAATAAAAATTTGGTCTCCTGGCCTCACAAGATTTTCTGTCCGATTTGCAAACATTGATTTAATAGGGCTTTGAGTTTTTTGCTTTATGTGGTCACAGAATGCACTGTATACCTCTGCACACATGTTGTTGGGGCCCAGTGCCTTCATTCTTAGTGACTCGTTTAACACCCTCTTAACTTCATTAATAAAGATTTTGGCAGATAAGTGTAAGTCCCGGTGAACGTCCTCTGGGTGTTGACTGGGCCATTTACCCATTTCTGAGTAAGAAGGCATTGAAGAGGATGGCTTTACCCCTCGTTATTCAGGGCGATCTCACTCACGTAGTAGATGAGCGCTGGGTAACAGCTCTCCCACTTTAGATCCCATTTCCAGTACCCATACTAACCTCGGCAGAACTGTTATGAGGATTTAGTGAAATCTGCGGTGAGATCGCCAAAATAAAATTGATCATAACCAATTCATGTGGCAATCCGCCCGATGCTCAGATTTTAAATGGTCAAAAAGGTATGAAGACTGATCTATCAGCCAAAATGCCTGATGGTTGCAATTTGATTAACATGACGATCAGAAAAATCTCTCCCCTCCTAAATCCAGCAGGCATCACCCCCAATGGGCAGATTCCTGTTGACAAATTGGGCATTGCGCCTGATGCAATGCCATTGACCAAACAAACAGCCCAGCAACTGAGCATGGGCGGGTTGGACATCCTGAACTTGTTCCCAACCAAATGGGCCCACCCCTATGTGGGGTGGTCTTGGGGGATTCCCGACGCTCGTTGGGCTAAATGCCATTGCACCAACTGTCATAAACATAGTTGAGCTTTGGTTCAGACGTTCGAGGTTGAACTGACAGCAACTCAGCCTGCCACCGAATTTTGTGATGACAGCTCCCAAGGAACTAACCCGCCCATTCCCAAATAATTCGCTGGTTAGGTCAAAATTGAGGGACCCAATCCTGGCTTAGCTTTCCCCCAAATTGACTACTATTAAGTCAGTAACATTGCACTGAGAAAATTGTTGGTCAATTTTTCTTTCCTAAATTTCCATTAAAAATTCTTCCCAAAAATTAATTTTTACATGTTAAAAATTAAGCCGCCTTATCCTCCAACATTCTCATACCCTCGAGGTTAACGGCCATGTGCATCTGGTACTTTATTTTGTGCCTATATGAAATTCTGGCTCACCGGCAGATATTGGTGGAACTCTTTCCCAGTTCCATATTCTTCATATCAGCAGCAGTGCCCAGGGCATTCTGGTTTGCTGTTTGGATGCTTTGGCATCTGGACTGGCAGGCCAGTCTAATTCTTACTTGCTGTTCGCCTGACATAATTGACCAACCATTATTCCTAACCATTTCCGCCTTTCTCACATATGTAGGCGCAGAAATGGTTCCTTCTTTCCAACTGAGCCAAGCTGTAAAGAAGAATATATCAGACCGCTTTAGACCAGCCACACTCAAACCTTCAAAACCATACCCCATATTTGCCGCGG
>JAKSZP010013996.1:0-25091 GCA_022478985.1 Massospora cicadina | reverse complement strand
CCAAACACCCTACTGCAACAGGTCCTCATGGAACCTCCCCTCATTTCAAACATATCCTCCGAACTTTCCGCTGTATGGGATGGACCATAGAGAACATGGGTACTATACAGGGAAGGGGATGACCCAGCCCCCAATTTAAAGTAAGAAACCCAGAAAACCACTCCAGAGATATATGCTTGCAACAACCCCAAACATAGCTAGGATAGAACACCTAGATATGTTGGACATTCCCTATGATTTAACCACACAGAAGGCAGTGTGGAAAATGACTCACCATCCACTCCTACAGCTGAGGATAAGAGCAAACGCCTGGCACTTTCTGAGAAGGACCTATAGGATGGCGGACTGCTCCAACTCCCTCCACAAAACATGTGCAGTATGTGGAGGGGAGGGATCCCTACATTACCGCCTAGAAACATGCCCCCCAACCAAAGCTATATGGCGGGAAGTCGCACGCCTGCTTGAGATCCAAAATGAACAGAAATTCTCGATATCAAAGATCATCTTCGCGCTCCAGATCAAATCAAAAATCCCATCTACCCTCCGCTCCCTAATAATACCCATTGCAATGTGGACAATCCACACAATTGCATTAGATGCGTTCAAGGGCACGGTCCCAACCATTCATGGGGCTATTAACAGATTCCATGTCCACTTACTGGAGCACTTCCAAGCCTGGCTCTATGGATATATGAGACCAAGACAAAAAGCGCTCATAGAATCATGGTTCCCACTCTGGTTCCTCCACACAGACCCTTTCCTTCACACCTGCTCTATAACAGGGGAAACCCCCTCGAAGTAGCGCATCAACCCCCCCCTACCTGGCAGTCCCGCTGGCAACAGGGGTAACTTGAGTACCCTGGGGTGCCCAATTTTATATTTTCAGTTATTTCCTTAGTTTTATGTATATTTGGTAATGTCCATCCCCTGGTCGGCTTACCTCAGTTAAAATAAAAGTTGTTCAATGCTTTTTCTTTTATTTGTTTTGATCACTTATATAAATAGATTTGAAATCTTAAAAAAGTTTTTCAGAAAAACATCCTTTACTATAATGTTGCTTCAAGCCTAGGTTAAACAAATTGGTGTCAGCTGCCCCCATGTGGGGTGGTGGTACACCGCCTCCTGGTGTATTTTGTCTGCTGCCAAAACGCACTTAGGCTGGCTCAGCTAGCCCCCAAATGCTTTTGGTTGCTACATTCCACCTTGGGACCTAGCCCACCATCTTTCGCACTCCCAGGCAGTGCTTTGAAGCCCCCTGTTGCTCCCTCAGAGCAACTTGTATCTTAGCCTTTAGGTTGAGTATGGAAAACTCTTCCTCTATCCAAAAAAGGCCATCATCTAAATGGTCACAACATTATATAAGCCCGCCAGATTGATAGATCTATGTTCTTTCAATAGGTAATCTGACCTCAGCCTTTCTTTTGAAGCTCATGCCATGGCAGCAGCACAGCTGCCTTTATTATTTAAAATACATCTGTTGAGCTTTTTATTAATAATTTTAGTGCAAGTCCTTCAAAGGCTACAAAATTATTAGTTGCTAGTAGTGCCAGCATAATCTCTTAGCAGACCTTAGGTCTCTAGGGAAAATCTCTAGATGAAATGAACATCATCAAGGAAATCTCTGCTACATCAAGCAGGAAAAAAATTTCTAATTAAGTTGAGCTAGGCAAAAACAGCCTAAAACTAAGAAAGTCCTTTATTTGTGATCATCATAGACCTTTAATAGGCTATGGAAAATAGGGACTAGGTGAGATTAGGGAAAAAATTGCATAAGCTTATCAGAATGGGGTTGTCAAGGAAATTTATCCCAAATATTTCAATGGAATGTTTGCTTGGTAAGTGGGGATTTGGTGATGTTAAATACTTCAAAACTAAAGATAATTTTGGCCCTTTGACCTGACATCACATCCTCAATAAACTATTGTTTAAATCTAGATATGATGTAATTAAAATGGTAAGCAATTTAAATTCTGACAGTGGAACTTTTCTTTCTCGTTGCAATCACTATTGCAACCTATTCAATTCAAGACTGAATCTAGTTTGATAATCTCACAGAGGAGATTAGTCTGCGCCCATGTCAGGAAGCAGTTGGGAAAGCAAGGTAAGAGGAGCATGTGGAAGGCCTGTGGCCTCCAACGTTCAAAAACGCCCCAGAGAATCTGGCGGAATTGACAAAAATCTTAAAAAACCGGTGGTCACAATTTCCCCTGGAGATACTCACATGGCAAGCACGATGCAACCAGTACATCAACACGCCACACTCCCAACCACTTTTGTCAGTGGAATTTGGAGTCCGCGTGTTTCTGGACATCCAAAAAATGGCCTTATGGGAAAAATTTTGTGAAGATGTACACACAATTTTCCCGACCGCAGTGTACGATGCACCTCACTCCATGTCATGCGGTTGGCTGGACCTAGGTTTTGAGAGCAAAAAAGCAGCAGACGAGGCTGCAGCAGTGCGCGTAGTGGTCAACCTCCCCAAAGGGCAACAGGTTGTCGAAACTAAATGCACCAGATATACAAAATCAAACCAAATTTTCCTCACGTTTGACTTTTTGCCTACTACGTTAAAATGTGAAATTTTGGAACAACATCTGAAAGATGGTCTCACCATTTATGGCAAAATATAATCTTTCAAAATGCAATGCTTCACGCTGATGCCACACCTGTGCACTGGCAAAGCCATCGCAGTTTTGACCCCAACTGAGGAGATCGTGAAGGACCTAACCCAGATCCTGCACTCCATGTTTATTAATATCGCAGGGCATACCACCCACCCATTTCAGGTGACCGTGGACAGCGCGCCCCCCATTTGCACCCACTGTGATAGTTCAGCCACAAGGCGCACGCATGCCCCATCAAGGAGGGTGTCACATTCCAGGAGCACCCCTCAGTAGCCATGGCCAATGGAGAGGTGCACTATGAACCAACCGCAAGCACCAAGGAGGCTTTCCCGTGGGGAGCACAAGGCTGCTACCTATTGGTAAAGCCTATCTCCCCGCAGGAGCAGAAGAAGGACAAGCAGGCCCATAGGGCCGCGGCCAAGGAAGCGGCCAAGGCCACCACCGTTATCCCACACTCACAACGCCAGGAGGACATGGAGACCTTCGCGGTGGAAGCAACTCAGGAATCCATCATCCAATCAGATTGGGAAGTTCATGCTGAGCGGGCCACTCAATCTGAGGATCTGATGGGAGATTCGATCTCACCCAATTGTTACACCCAAGCTCCAGTCAAAACTGACTTGGGACCTATCCCAACTGAGAAAAATTTTTTGACCCACTCGATGGTGCACCAAACTCATCCGCACTGCAATAAATTTGTCCACGTTGGGAAAACAAAAAGCGAAGGCTAAAGTTAATGCAACTCTTTCCACAAAAATTAACAAAAACCCTGATAGCGTTGCTGCTAATACCCATGCTGCTGTGAAAACCCGTGGGGACCTGGAAGAGGCTGGTGGGCCCGGGGGCCCACCCCCTCGCACCTAAGGTACAATGGGGGAAACCTTCACTCTAGGGATGTTAAATATCGCTCGACTCAAGGCCTCTTCGTCCTGGGCTAGGAAAGTGAGTTTTTTACAACACAATTTACCCATCTATACCCTGGCTATCCAGGAGTCCCACTGTCCATGAGGTTCTGAGGAAGCTTGGAAAACAATGCTCCTCCCATTCCTATCCTTTTGGTCAAAGCACTGTGGGGTGCTAATTCAGAAAAATAGTTTTTTCAAATTCAAATCCTCAGAAACATTCCTAAATGGCTGAGTGCTCGTCGTCACCTTCTCATGGGCTGATGTAGCGCACACAATCATCAACATCTATGCCCCAAATGGTGCACACAAGCATTGGGAATTTTTCTCATTGGTCAAATCCCTCACGCTACCCCCTGATTCTTTCCTAGTCAGCGACATGAACTGTTGGCTAACCTCACCAATGGACCGGTGGCCTCCCTCACCCCACGCCCCACAGGGTCACATAGAACTACGCATTCTAAAGGCCACCCTCGGGTTAATGGATGCGCTGCCATGACATGCCCCACTGCTCAAAAACTTGACGCGTCCCCACGTCCACAACGGCCAATTAAAGTCCATGACCTGCATTGACCTTATTCTAACGCCGGCGAAATTCCAACCCCACATTTCCCACTTCAAAACAACAAAAATGGAATTCTCCGACCACCGACTGGTCCTGATAACCTACCACCTACCTGTCACAGTTGCTAAGGCCCCAAGTTGGTGCAAAATCCGCCCCCCTGAGCTCGCGTCGCCAGGATTTTCCACATGGGTGGAAGAGGCAACTTTGGCAAAATTGTTTGTTGCACCGTTTTGCGTGGACCCCATTTCCACATGGGCAACTTTCAAAGAGGACACCATCCGCCACTCTCGCCATCTCTCCTCCAGATGCTCATGAGCCACATCGGCAGTTATCTCGCGCACTCTGGTGGAATTGGCCCACTTGGAGTCCAACATTCCAGCCTCAGAATATAGCTCTGCATGGGGCTGGAAGTGGGCGGAGGCAGCCGCCCACCTCAATGCACTCAAAAGGCAACACAAACATCAGGTTTGTGTTCAATACAAGGCCACATGCATCACAAAAGGTGACAAGTGCACCACATATTTCTTTAAAAAATTTCACACCACGCCAGAGCGTGGCCTGCACACAGATGTGAAGATCAGATAATTCTATTGTGGACACACCGGCCAAAGTGGCAATCAAAATGCAAAAATATTACTCTGAGTTATATTGAGCCAAAACAATTCAGCTGGCCGAAGTGGCGGAATTTCTTGACTGAGCTCATTTCTGCACCATTTTCTGATACCCGGAAATAATGAGTTTAATTACTCCGAATGAATTATGGACAGCCATTCGCGGTGCGCCAAACTGAAAATGACCAGGCCCAGATGGCATTCCATATGAGTTCTATAAAAAATATTTCAAATATATATCCCCATTGCTGCTCGCCTCACTTAACTAAAGCCTGTTGGAAACGCGCCTCCTACCAGGAGGACATGAGGCCTTTACTGTCACACTCTTCAAGAAAGGGGATAAGCTTGACTTAGGCAACTGGCGCCCCATTTCTCTAACAAACACAGACACCAAAATTTTAACAAAAATCATGGCTAACCGTTTAGGGACTGTAGCATCTGCCACCATCTCCCCAGAACAATTCAGTTTCATCCCCAGAAGGTCAATTTGGGATAACGTGCACTCCATGGCTAATGCATGTCAGTCCACAGCCTCTCGGGCACTGGTATTCTTGGACCAACAAAAGGCCTATAATAGAGTAAACTGGGAATACCTAAGGGCCTGCCTCCATCAGTTCCGCCTACCCCCCCCGCTTCATCAACTGGGTGATGCTACTCACAGAATCTGCAACAATGGCAGTGCATGGCCCAGGCTTCCTAACGGAAGTAGTCTGCCCTCAAAGGGGCTTATGACAAGGGGACCCCCTCAGCCCACTCTTATACAACTTCAGCCTTGACCCACTACTGCGAAATGTGAATGCCCAACTCACTGGGGTCCATGTGCCAGGCCAAACCCCAGTCAAGATGATGGCATTTGCAGATGACTGCGTGGTGGAAATGTCTAATAATAAAGATGCACGTGCACTTGAAGTCCTCATCCAGGAATATTCCTGGGTAAGCAACGCGGCACTGAACGCCTCCAAAACCGAAATCATCCTCCTTGGTCAGTTTCAGAACTGCTGGGCCCCAGCAATTAGTTCCCAACCTGGCCCATCTGCTCGCCCACGTCCACGCCTTACTAACTTAACACACACCGCTCCACTGGTGCTCCCCTTCGTGCCACGTCCTACCATAGGACTGGTGCGCCATCTGGGCATGTGGATGAAGGCAGGCAGATACGCGTCAGCAGTAATGTAGTGTCATATACTGGACAACGTGATGAAGCGAATCGCCTCTCTCAGAGCCCACCCTACTACCCTTACTGGCAGGGTTATTTTAGCCAACTCTATGCTCCTATCCAAAGTCTGGTTTGGAGCCCACGCCATCCCCTTCTCCCCAAGCTTCTTCAAATCCCTATATGCCTTGATGCAAGGATGGCTTTGGTCAGGCCGCCCTCCACCAGTACGGCTAGAGGTCATGTTTGGCCCTCAACATCATGGTGGCATGGGCCTGATTGACTTCAAAGCCCATGCCGCCAAGATCCTGGGCACCTGGATTGCGGCCGTCACCACCCCTACACTCCCCTCCCAACACTGGTCCCGCGCAGCCCGCTCCAACTTCTCCCGCGCCTTGGGCCTCAACAATCCATCGGACCCACACTCCCTGATGAGATACCTCGCATCACACACATCGGCCACAGGTCCTCACGGGACTAAAACCCACTACAAACGAATCCTACTCTCCATGCGAAGCGCAGAGTGGAGAATTTGTATCAGCGGACATACAACCTGAAGAGGCCGCCCCTCTCCTCAGTTCACACAAGAGGTACAGGGGCTACCCATCCATGATGGCGTGATCCCCATTTGGCCCCATGTCCTATCCAGGGTGGACTACCTGGACATGATGGACATCCCTTATTCCATTAAAACCCAAAAAACTATCTGGAAATACGCACACCATCCTCTGTTGCAGCCTCAAGTCTGCTCCCATGTGTGGCGCTGCCTGAGGCGGGTGTATCGTACAGCTGAGCGCTCTAACGCTTTACACTCATCCTGTGTCATGTGTGGCCAGTATGGAACGCTGTTCCACCGCCTGGAGAAGTGCCCCACCTCTAAAGTGATATGGCGCGAAGTTCAACGTCTGCTGGGCCAGGATCAAACGCATCCCTTCAGTCTGTCAAGAGATATGTTTGCTCTATCAATGGCCTCCCCCCTTCCACCCTCCCTCCGTGCTCTGATGGTTGCAATCGCCATGTGGACCATCCACACAATCATCTTAGATGCCATCGCAGGCACCACCCCCACCCTCCCAGAAACTGTCCACAGATTCCGGTCTCATTTGGTGGACCACTTTCAATCATGGATGTTTGGATACCTCCCACCGCGTCACCAACAGCTGGTCTCCTCCTGGTTCCCAGTCTGGTTCATCAAATCAGACCCCTTCCTCCACACGTGCTCAATAGTGGCTACCGCCTCTTCACACGTTCCCTCCCCCTCCCCATAAGTGGCGTTCCCGCTGGCAACAAGAGATAGCATCGCTTCTCTGGGGTGCCTCCCCTGGTACTAAGTTTGTCTTTCCTGAGTCATATTCGGAAGTGTCCATCCCATGGTCAGCCTTCCCCGCAATAAATTTAAAATGGTAAGCAATTTAATATGCTGAAGTTGAGGCTTCCCTTGCATGGGCCAAGGCCTAGCAACACCCATCACAACCATTAGTTCTTGGCTGCTTAGAGAGGCCACGCTTGTGGTCTAGTTTGCTGGCTTGCTCTTATCTCTCCCCCAAACTCATAGAGGGTTTGGCAGCCTATAACAATGACCCTGTGTTGCATTATGACGTTCCTAAGGCGCCATTTGTCGTGCAGGGACTCATGCATCTGCAATCATCTGCCTTTTACATTGTGACACCCACCTTGTGATATTCCTCATGCCATGATCAGATCTTCCTAATCATCCTTTATGGCACATGTTAAAAATGGGTGCACCATCTGTCCCTTGTGTTTTAAGCTAGACCACTTGACATAATTGCACTTTACTTGCTGCGCCCACATCTGCTGCCCAGCCTTATCAGTCAATCACCCTGCCCCAGAAGAACCTGTGTTTTTTAGTTGGGTTTGCTCCTCACTTCCCTCACCTTCTACTGCCATAGGTGCTGCTCCCATAGTACCGCCAAATCAAATTTTGACTACCTAAACTATTTATTGAGAAGATTGAAGCTCAAGTGCCTTATAGTTGCTGTGGTTGATTGTACATGGCCAATAAACTCATTTCAACAAACAAATTCATGTTGCTGGCCCACCGCTAGCCAAATCAAATCTATTTGAGATCCTTGAATGGATTGATGATGAAGAACAGGCTTTGGAATCAAGCCTGACTTTGACAGGCCTAAATTTTTACACATTCCATCAATTTGACTTCCCACCATCGTTTTCATCCTTGTAATGGATTTCCAGTTAAAAAAATATGCCTATAAAGGGTGTCAAAGCAGCAACTGCCCCTTTCAACTCCCTTTTACCAAGCCTTCCATGAGGTGATGGTGTCATTGTGATGGAAATCCCCCTAATTTCCCCCATAGTTTCCCTGTTGATACTAAGTATGACATTTAAGAACTCAATTTTGTATCAAGCTGTGAATTCTTAATGTGGTATCTTTATATTTCACCCTAACTACCCCAAACCTGCCAGCAGGTCAAATTATTAAATTTGTGCCCAAGTTTGATCTCCTTTGATGAGCACCAAATTGCTAAGTACATCAATGTGATGCACACTGTTGTCCTCATTGACAAGGATAATCACACCTCTATTTCCTTCTGCCACATGCTGCTGACACTCCAACCCCCATTTTATCTGCCTTTGCCTGACATCTAAAACAACCATCACCAGATGAATATTTTCCCAACCCTTCTTCCCCTTCTACTATGGATGTATAGGATCAATGCTAGGCCCCATGTTAGGGTTGTTTTTCTCATTTTAATTTGGCACCTGAAAATAAAGATCTGTGGATGTTCCACCTCTTTGGGTTAGGCCCCATTAGTACTAAAAAAGTTGCTTTATGATATACTTAAATAAAGGGGAGCACTACACCTAATTGCAAAAGGTTTGCTCAACCACAAATTTATACTAGAAGGCTAGGATAAAACCATATAAGCCTCTAAATAGTAAACATTTTAAAGTTGTGACTTTTTAAAAGAGTGGATTTGGGGAATTATTATGATCTGCAAAAATGGGAAGAAATAATGACCAAATTGATGTCTTATGATTGATGCACCTGGTTCTTGTATTTTCCTCATTAAGATATGAAAACCATCACATACCTTTAGTTAATTGTCTGATAATTTATTAATTATTCATATTTATTTTCTGTATACTTGGAAATCACATAAAACACTAGATCCAGAAACAATGGTTATTGAAAAATTCTGGAAAAAGAACCTCTTTTAAAAAAGCTCTAAAAAATATGAAATAATTGAGAAATTAAGCCTATTCAATAAAACCCTTTTTGAAGTTGGCACCATATCTTAAACTGAATTATAGAATTTCGCTCATAAATACAAATTATATCTTATGTCTGGATTGGGTCCAAGTGTAAACTATAAGCAACTTAGAATAAATAGTACTGAGTATATAAATTTTAAATACTTGTTATAAGTCAGTTAAAATATGGCGCCAACTTCAAAAAGGTTTTATTGAGTAGGCTTAATTTCTCAATTATTTTATACTTTTTAGAGCTTTTTTAAAGGAGTTTCTTTTTTTCCTAAAAAATATTTTTTGAGAAGGTTCTTTTTTCCCAAAAAAAACTTTACCACAAGCTCTTTTCCCCTCACAAAATTAGTGCATTTTTTAAAAGTAGCTCTTTTTCCTACTTTTATTAGTATTACTATCTCTATATATTGTTTTTGAACCCTTACTATTTCTCTATAAAATTAAAACTCATTGTATATCTATTATATATAGTATCTTATTTATTTGGGGAAGGTCGACCAGGGGACAAGCACTTCCAATATAGTGAGGAAACTAATGAAATTTGACAATTAGAGACACCCCAGAGGGTTCAAGGCCCCTCTTTTTGTCTCCAGGATCACCAAGTTTAGGACGGTGGGGAAGGGGAGTTATGCTGGCTTATCCTTGGATGCAGCATGTGTGAAGGAAAGGATCAACCTTTAGGAACCATATGGGGAACCATGTGTTGATTGTCCTTCTGTTATGGGGGTCATATGTCCAAACAGCCATGCTTGGAAATGTTCCAATATATGGCTGTGGAAGCGATGGATGGCTCCTTGGATTGTGGGCGCTGCTCCTGTGAACAATTCCAGTACCATTGTGTGTATCGTCCATAATGCTATTGCTACTATTAACGCCCTGAGAGATGGGTGGATAGGAGAGTCCATGTTTATAGTGAACATGTTCCTTGCTAGGCTGAATTGTTGCCCGTTTTCTTGGCGGAATAGGCGCATGGCCTCTTTCCATACAGCCACTAATGTTGGGCATTGTTTTAAACGGTGGGCTAGGCTTCCATACTAACCACATATTGTACATGAGGCGTGAGTGGCATTTGATCGTTCAGCTGTTTGGTATACTCTCCTCATGCACCTCCATACATGTGCTCTTATCCTAGGTTGAAGTAGAGGGTGATTTGTGTATCTCCATACTCTTCTTTGAGTCTCCAGGTTGTAGGGTATGTCCATATTGTCCAGGTAATCTATCCTGGCTATGGTACTTGGGCTTTTGCTTATTATATTGTCTGTGACTATTTGATCATTGATTTCCTGTCTGTGAGTTAGCCTTGGGCGTCCTCAGTGACTGGTTTGATCGTTTATGTGGATCCACCATGTCACTCTTCTCATGGCTAGGAGTATTCATTTGAAATGTGTAGAAGTGCCGTGTGGTCCTACAGCTGTAGGATGGGATGCCAGATACTTGATTAATGTGTTTGGGTGCTCTGGGTTTCTTAATTGGAGTGCCCGTGTGAAGTTATATCTTGCTGTTCTGGCCCAGTGTGTATCTGGAAGATCTGGGCAAGTCACCTGAGCTATCCAGGATCCTAGTATATGGGTCACTATCTCTACATAATTAGTAAGCCCCATACCTCCATTCCTTTTAGATCCAAATAGGTTTTCGAGTCATACAGGGGGGTTATAATTAAACCATAGCCATCCTTGTAATAGGGCGTGAATTGTGTTGAAAAAGGATGGTGAGAAAGCGATTGCATGGGCTGTGAACCATATGATTGATAGAACCATAGTGTTGGCTACCGTGACCCTTCCTGTTAGACCTGTTTGGTGTCCATGTAAGGAGGCAATGCGTTTTGTTATTTTGTCTAGAAGTTGATTTTCCATCATGGAGTTGGCGTAACATCCTGCTTCCAACCATACTCCCAAGTGACGAACAGGACCAGTTGTTGGCTTGGTGATTAATGGAAGTTTCAGTGAGGTCGTTGTTAATTTTTGCCTCCTATGCCTAGTAAGGAGTCTTGGTGTTGTATTAGTTTGTTGGCTCTGGGTAGATGGCATCCACTGGGTCTGATATTTTCCCAGGAGTATAATTTTCATCTTCTCAGTGTTAAGTGATGCTTTACTTATGGCTGAATAGTCTTGTATTATCTTATCAGAACTGCAAGCGTCTTGATTGTTGGATATTCCCACCACACAATCATCAGTAAAGGCCATAATTTTGACTGGTGGTTGGCCCTTGACGTTGATTCCCTTGAGAAGTGTGTTTGTATTTTGGATTAGGGGGTCTAAGCTAAAATTGTAGAGTAGAGGGCTTAAGGGGTCTCCTTGTTTGAGTCCTCTCTATGGGATGACTTGGTTGGTTAAGAAGCTTGCTTCCCGCACAGCCATGGTAGCAGACTCTGTAAACAACATTACCCAGTTTATAGATCTATTTGGGATCTTGAATTTTTGAAGGCAGGCCAAGATATATGTCCAGTTCACCCTGTCATATGCCTTTTGTTGGTCTAAAAAGACAAGTGCTCCAGAGGTTTTGGACTGGAAGACATTTGTAACTGTGTGGATGTTATCCCATATGGATCTTCTTAAACAAATCCATATTGTGATGGGGATATCGCATCAGTTGCAATTTCTCCTAGTCGTTTGTCCATAATTTTTGTGAAAATCTTTGTATCTGTGTTGGTTAGGGAAATTGGGCGCCAGTTGGAAAGGTCTAATCTGTCTCCTTTCTTAATAAAGTGACCATGTAGGCTTCTTTGCCTCCAGGTAGGAGGCATGTTTCCATAATACACTTGTTCATTGAAGCTAGAAGAATGTTAGAGATGTTAGTAAAATATTTTATGTAAAATTCATAAAGGGATCCCATCAGGTCCATGGCATTTCCCTCTTGGTGCACCGCGTATTACTTTCCATAATTTCTCACATGATATTAGGTTGATTATATTGTCATTTTGGGCTGCGGTGTCAATATGTGTGCTTCTAAGGAATTTTTCAATTTTTTCTGGTTCGACTGGCTCAGATTTATACAAATCCATATAAAACCTGTGCACTTCAGTCGCAACTTCTTTGGGTGTTTCTGCTATGGATTTATCCAGTTGACGGACCTGTGTGCAAGTTATCATATTTTTCCAATCGCGGAATTGGTGGAAAAAGTAGCTTGAGCAAGTTTCCCCATCTCTTATATTTTTGCCTTAATATTGGACTCCAACTTGGTGTTGGTGTTCGCAGATCAGGGTGTATAACTGAGCAGAACCCTCCACTCATTTGTGACCCCATCCATGGCTGTATCCCATGTTTGGTAAGTTGTTTTCTAGATGGTCAATTTCAGCCAAGGTGTGTTTAATAATGGCTGAAACTGCCCTGTATCTTCTAGATGATGTATGTTTAATTTGTTGGGTTGTTGATTTTTTGAAGTTTTCTCAGGCAGTTAGTGGGTCTGAGCAAAAAGGTGTTTGAATTTCCTGGGTTGAGGGTATTTCCTCTATCCAGGATTGAAATTCTGATTCAGCTAAACTTTCTGGCCATATTCTGCACCATCTGGGTGCTTGGGTACTTGGTTCTGCCAGTTTGTAAGACACTGAAACAAGCTGATGATCAGAAAATTCAATTTTTGTAGTTTTAAATTTTTGAATTTGGTGAAAGAAAAAAATTGGTGCAAGTATTAAGTCTATCCTTGACATAGAGACAACTGTACCATTGTGTACATGTGGGCGTGTCATGTTTTGTAGCAGGGGTAACCTTTTTGGTAGCGGATCATGTAGTCCCAAGGTGGCCTTTAGTACACGGAGTTCTACTTGCCCTTGTGGTATCTTCGTTGTGTATGGCCATTGGTCTGTATCTGGGTTAATCCAGCAATTCATATCTTCCATTATGAAAGTATTTGTGTCAGGCAGACAGCAAGTAAGAATTAGACTGGCCTGCCAGCCCGGATGCCAGAGCATCCAAGTGGCAAACCAGAATGCCAGGGGCACTGCTACTGGTATGATGAATATGGAGCTGGAAGGGAGCCTAATTCTCAACAGATAAAAATGGGATTTTGGGGAATTGTTTTTATTGGAAAATTAAAAAAATGAGAATTGACCAACAATTTTCTCAGTGTGATGCGCCCAATTAAAATAGTCATCAATTTTGAGGGAGGATAAGCTGGGATCAGGTTCCGCAAGTTTGACCTAAATGGCAAATTACTTGGAAAATGGGCGGGTTAGTTCCCTGGGGACTGACATTGCAAAATTTGGTGATGGGCCGAGTTGCAGTCAGTTCAACCTAAGCGGTGAATTATTTGGAATTAGGCGGGTTAGTTCCCTGGGAACTGACATTGCAAAATTTGGCAGTGGGCCAAGTTGCGGTCGATTTGACCTAAGTGGTGAACTATTTGGGAATGGGTGGGTTAGTTCCTTGGGGACTAACATTGCAAAATTTGGTGATGGACTGAGTTGCAGTCAGTGGTATTGCATCAGGTGCAATGCCCGATTTTCTAGCAGGAAGCTGCCCATTGGAGGTGATTCCTGATGGATTTGGGAGGGGGGAAGTTTTTTGATCATTGTGTAAACCGAATCAGAACTGTCAGGTGTTCTGGCCAATAGCTTGGCCTTCATACCTTTTTGACCATTTGAAATCTGAGTATTGGGCTGATTGCCACTCAAATTAGTTGCAATCAATTCCATTTCAGTGATATCAGCGCAGATTTCACTGATTCCTCGTAACAATTCTGCCAAGGAGATTGCAGATACCAGAAGCAGGATCCAAAGCGTAAGGACCATTACCCAGCGCTCATCTACCATGTGAGTAAGATCGCCCTGCATAATGAGGAATATGGCCATCCTCTTTGGTACCTTCTTACTCGGGAATGGAAAGATGGCCTGACTGGCACCTAGAGGACGTTCACCGGGACTTACATTACCCTTTCCTTTTTCCAAGAGAAGAGCCTCATTACCAGAAAACTGTACAAGAGCCACATTCTTGTGCGCCTTGGGTAACTTGATCGCCATTACTGATGCAGGTTTTTGGGGGAAACAGAGAATCTTGGGATGGGATATGTGGAACATTTTGATCAGATTCATGCAATTCGCACAATTGTGCACCTTGCCCCAACTGTTCTCATAGGCTGGATATCCTTTCCAAGCCATGAGATATTGGATGAAATGTCACGATTTCTAGGACGCTGGGATAACCTCTTCCTTGGCCTCTTCCCCATTTTTGACAACAATTGTTCCAGTTCCATGGGAATTGCACCTTTGAAGGGCGGCAGTTGGGAAACTACTGGTTTTTGGGGAAAACGGAGAATCTCAAGGTGGGATATGTGGAACTCTTCAACCAGGTTCATGCAATTCATGCAATTGTGTGCCTTGCCCCAACTGTTCTCATAGGCCAGATATCCTTTACAAGCCACGAGATATTAAATGGAATGTCACAATTTCTGGGATGCCAGGATAACCTCTTCCTCAGCCTCTTCCCCATTTTTGACGATAATCGGTTCAAGTTCCATAGGAATTGCACCTTTGAAGGGTGACAGATGGAAAACTACTAGGCTTTGGGGAACAAACTCATTGCAAGTTGAGATGTCAGACCCTACTGACATGGGCAAGATAGCCGCGGCAACTATGGGGTATGGGTTTGGAGTTTTGAGTGGGATGGGACTAATGTGGGCAGGGATAATCTTCTTTATAACCTGATTCAGTTGGAAAGAAGGGACCATTGGTGTTCCAATATCTTCGAGAAAGGTGGAAATAGTAGAGATTGATGGATGGTCGATTATGTTAGGCAGACAGCAAGTGAGAATTGGACTGGCCTGCCAGCCTGGATGCCAGAGCATCCAAGTGGCAAACCAGAATGCCAGGGGCACTGCTACTGGTATGATGAATATGTAACTGAAAGGGAGCTTAATTCTCAACAGATAAAAATGGGATTTTGGGGAATTGTTTTTATTGGAAAATTAAAGGAATGAGAATCAACCAAAAATTTTCTCAGTGCGATGCTTAATTAAATAGTCATCAATTTTGAGGGAAAGTAAGCTGGGATAAGGTTCTGCAAGTTCAACCTAAATGGCAAATTATTCAGAAAATGAGTGGGTTAGTTCCCTGGGAACTGATATCGCAAAATTTGGTGGTGGCCAAGTTGCGGTCAATTTGACCTAAATGGTGAACTATTTGGGAATGGGCAGGTTAGTTCCCTGGGAACTGACATCACAAAATTTGGCGGTGGGCCAAGTTGCGGTTGATTTGACCTAAGTGGTGAACTATTTGGGCATGTGTGGGTGAGTTCGCTGGGGACTGACATTGCAAAATTTGGTGACAGGCTGAGTTGCAGTCAGTTTGACCTAAGCGGTGAACTATTTGGAAATGGGCAGGTTAGTTCCCTGGGAACTGACATCACAAAATTTGGTGGCAGGCTGAGTTGCAGTTGATTTGACCTAAGTGGTGAACTATTTGGGGATGGGTGGGTTAGTTCTCTGGGGACTGACATTGCAAAATTTGGTGATGGACCAAGTTGCAGTCAGTGGTATTGCATCAGGTGCAGCGCCTGATTTTCTGGCAGGAAGCTGCCCATCGGGGGTGATGCCTGATGGATTTGGGAGGGGGAAGTTTTTTGATCATCGTGTAAACTGAATCGAAACTGTTGGGTGTTCCAGCTGATAGCTCAGCCTTCATACCATTTTGACCATTTGAAATCCGAGTATTGGGCTGATTGACGCTCAAAAATAGTTGTGATCAATTCTATTTCAGCAATCTTGGCGCAGATTTCTCTGATTCCTTGTAACAATTCTGCCAAGGAGAGTGCAGATACCAGAAGTGGATAAAGCATATGGACCATTACCCAGCGCTTGTCTACCACGTGAGTGAGATCGCCCTGCGTAACAAGGGGTATGGCCATCCTCTTTGGTACCTTCTTTCTTGGTAATGGAAAGATGGCCCAACTGGCACCCAGAAGATGTTCAATGGGACTTGCAATTTGCTGGTAGATTTAGTTGTGTTAGGGCTTTAAGAAATTATCTTTGGTCATGTGCACCATTTGGGGCGTACACACTGGCTATTGTGTGCACTTTGGTGTTCCATGAGAAGGTTACAGTGAGTATGCAGCCATTTAGGAACAAATTTTTATTAATAAACTTAAAGTTTTGGTTTGCTCGTACTATCACCCCACAGTGTAGTGACCAAAATGATATTGTTGGTAGGAGCATTTTTCCCATGCCTCCTCCTCTCCCTGTGGACAGTGGGTTTCCTGCACTACCAGGATATCCACAGGTGGGTTTTGTAGGAGACTCAATTTCTTGGCCTGGGATGTTAAGGCCTTGAGTCCTGCTATGTTCAGCATCCCTATCTCTACTGAGATGCCCAATGTGCCTCAGGAGCAGTTAGCAGGGCCCCCAGCCCTACTCCCTCGCTCAAATTGCTCTCCAATTTACCTCTGCTGCAGAGAGCATAACCATGATTAGGAGTTTGGGCATATTCTGCCCCTTTCATCACTGCACTTTTCACTCCTCTCTTAGCTTTGCTTGGTTTTAATATATTATTGTGATACACTTGTGTGCTTTTATTGGCCACATTATTTTCTTGCACATTCCATTATTGATTTCCCTTTATAGTTAGGTTAAATTCCACAATTTTGGAGGGTGTGCTGAACCCCAGTTTTGCTGCATTCATTTCTAAATCAGGTTCCACCAAATTCAATATAATCATATTGGGTGTTTGGTTTTCCACAGGATCTGATTGGTTCATTGACTCAGATTTATCTATGTATTCCTGGATCTGCTCTGGCAATATAGTTGATTCTGCTTAGGCCTTTGCCTTTGCCTTAGCCATGGCCAGCTTGTGAGCTTGTTTGGCTATTTTTCATTCTTTTGGAAAAATAGGGTCAATTATTTTATATTGCCCATGTTCTCCCCAGTTGAAGGCTTATGTAGTATCCATGATTTTAGCATACTCTGAGTCATCTTCACCTATTTTCTCCTTACAGAATTCTACCTTTCTCAGGTATTCTTTTATAGGGCAAGCATTAATCTTGTGCCCAAAGGCCTGGCAGTGGTTGCATATGGGGGGTACACTTTCCACTATTGTGTGGAACAGCTGGGATTTTTTACCATCAATTGTGAAGGATACTATGTGAGGGATTTTTGTAATATCCTCTACTATATCCTGGTTTGGGAATATAATTGCTATTGCCTTCCCAGTGCTAAGGGCCAGCATTAGCTAGAATCTTTGTATCCCAAATTATTTGATATTTCCTTAGACTTCCAAGCCTTCTCGGAGATATCTTTTGACTACTGTACATGCCAGTGTGGTCAGAAGATAATCAAAAATTATAAAAATATCTTTTGATTCAGTCCAACGGGTGCATTTGGCCAGTATTAAATGCTATCTGTCAGGAAAGTTGAGTACCACTCTGACCTTCGCTGCTTCATTTGCTTCTTCTGCAGTCTTAAACCCAAGATCTACCCAACCTCTGAGGATAGTATAGGTTGTTAAGTACACCACATGTGGGAAAAATTTATGTTGGGCTTTGCTAAACTTTTCCCACATTGTCAGTATTTCTATGCCCAGGAAAACTCATATACCATATTCCACCAACAACAGTGGTTGCAATTGGGATACTTCCATATAGCTGTAGTATTTTACCAAAAAATCAACAAAACCTGTGGGGGGCACCACCTTGGGTTTTTTATTTTTACTGAGATTTTCATTTGTACCTGTATGCTCAGTAGCTTTGGGCAGTGCAGGTCCAGG
Source organism: Massospora cicadina (assembly GCA_022478985.1). Taxonomy (NCBI): domain Eukaryota; kingdom Fungi; phylum Entomophthoromycota; class Entomophthoromycetes; order Entomophthorales; family Entomophthoraceae; genus Massospora; species Massospora cicadina. Next base: position 7,307 of record JAKSZP010013996.1, on the reverse strand, counting down.
TCTGCTACCCTTTACCATGTTTACCCAGCTCTTTACTTTATTATTTATACTCATCTCACCTGGTATTGATTATCAAATTGTGCTGTTTGAATTGAATTGTATTATTAAAAGTGATAGTAATCAGAAAGAAAAGTTTTATATATAGTATCTTATAAATAAATATACTAATAATTCATTTTATTAAATTTAGACAATTTTATTGGTCAACATATGCCAAATTTACTGATCGCCATCTACAGTAATTCATTTTATTAGATTTGTTGCTTTTATTAGTCAATCTATGTAAATTTATTGATTGCTATCTAAAATAATTCATTTTATCAAATTTGGATGAGTTTATTGGTCAAATTATGTAAAAATGATAGCCATCTATAGATTTAAGCTCATCCACTATGAACTAATACTGACTGAATTTTGAACATACCCCCAAGCCATAGGGCATATCTAAGTGATTGCGCTAGGATTCGTATAACTAACAATTTAAGATTTAAGTTTAGAGCCAAAAGCTGAGCCGATTATGCTAGGGGAGGTATTTGAATAAATAAAACATAAGTGTTATTCGAAGCTATCGCTTCGCCGATGCCAGAATTAAGTTTATCAACGATGAACTGGTTTCACAATGGGATCCATCGCTTCCGAGCCCATTTTGATAATTAATAAATTAATGGGCAGATACTTGACCAATACTTACAAAAGTAAAATGGGACCTAAGTTGGAGCATCCTCTATTTTTGGAGATGATCATCCAAATTGGTCCAGTATTTTCAGAGTTATGCGCGAACAAACATAGAAAAATAAAGAAAAAACATACATATAGGTCGAATTGATAACCTTCTCCTTTTTCAAAGTCGGTTAAAAATAAAGTATGAAGCCACCAGCTAATTGTAATATTGTAACCAATATGATTTTCAAGACTATCGTGCTTGATTCAAGCTTTAAATCGAACCTTACCGCTCCATCGGCTGAGGCAAATCCCTTATTAGTTCCTTATATAAAACCAACTCGATTTGAATTTATAGCAATTAAAACATGTAGATGGCGAAACCTGCACAATACTCTTAATCCACTAAGTATCAAAGATATCCAAATTAGCAAAAGAAATTAAACAGCTGCTTCAAATTCTGGCTTAGCCACTTTTTATCGATTTCTGACACTATGGAGTTGCACCATGTCGGCAAGAACTGCACTTTGGCTTCTTGCAAACGTTTAGGTAAACGGAATTTCTATGTTTGAACTTGGTTTTTACCCTTAGCGACATTATTTGTTATCCTGTTGTTTATAAATTTTTTATATTATCTACATCACTCCAAACTAGATTTTCTTCCTTTTAAATGCGTAAACTGCCATAAAGAATTTTGGTAAGAGTTATCATATCGAATCAAAAATTATCTTACCGAATGTAAAATTCGATTTATTTTAAGTGAAGACCACCATCAACCAATTTCACATAAGTGTCAATCTCCTTCGCCTATTCTTGATGTAAAAGTACCTGTATGCCCGCTATGTCAATCTCCTGTCCCTATCACCCGAGGTCAAGACCCAAATATCAAGGTATTGTTTCTATAAGAATTCAAAGGGCGCTTACTTTTTAATGAAATCTACATTTTATTTTCTTTATAAAGGGATAGCTTTGGGATTTTACTTTGCTTTACTTTGAAAATTAGTCATATCTTTTCGAGTTTTTTAACTTGCGCCTATTTGTTATAGTAAGAATTATATAGATGGTTGCTTTTGAATATATCATTTTTTACTTTTTAGTAAGCCTACATTTTTTGGATGTGCTTTCTTCGCTATTTACGTCTTTAATTTTTCATGTTGGTTATCGTATTCTTTTTATAGTTGCGTTTTAACAGCCTTTTCGTCTGAACTTTGTGCTTTTTACACACTTTGTTTGCATTTTTCAAGAGTATGTTTGATAACTTTTTTGTTAAAAATTATTAAAAGAGATATTACATTATGAATCTGTTAAGAGAAAGCTTTTGAATAGAGTATTATAGTAACTCTTTACATAGGTTGATGAGCATATTGCTCAGGGATGTTCAAACAGATCCAGTAATGCCACTTCATCAGAAAATGTGTGCCGAGCATCCAACTGCAAAACAAAACTTTCTCTTGTTGGGCAAGAGTGTAATGTTTGTCGGTTACATTATTGCCTTAAACACCGATTTCCTGATAGCCACCATTGCCCAGGACCCCCGCCAACCATTGCTTCAGTTTCGCAATTCACGACAAAGTTAAAGGAAAAATTTTCTTCGAAGCTTCATACCAATCAGGCGTCATTGAAGCCGTTTAAGAAAGAGAAACCTGACAAGTGCGTCATAAGTTAAGGCTTATCTACTGTATTATAATCCCTAGTATTCTTTATCCACTTAATTAAATTCATTTTGTCATTGTTACTAAAGCATGCTTTCTATTTAAAAAAGTGAATACATAATCGTTAAGGAAATATCTAATATAGCAACTAAGTCATGCAATATTAAGGACCTTTATAACATTAAGTCCTATTAGTTAATTACTCGCCTTAGTCGAAATAAGCGCATAATATTGTCCATTAAAGCATGTAAAAATGCTCTTTGGAGCCACACCATATAAAGCAAATAATCCAACATGATTAGTATTATAATAAAACTAAACCTACATGTCACTCATAACATGCTACCTCACCATATGTTATTGACAACAGGGACTTAAATTATAAAGGACAAAATCCTGGAAGTTTTTATTGCCCAGCAAAGCCAATACTTAAATTGGTATGTTATATTATTTTTATGACATTTTAGATTTTAATATCTGCTTAACCTAAACTCAAGATGGCATGGCGCAACAGTTTTTATGTGGCAATCACTATACCAATACCCTCTAAAATATCTTACAGAAACCCAAAAAGTTATAACATTTTGTGTTATCAATTAAATTAAATTTATTTGAAGTATGCTGACCAGGGGACAGACAATATGATAAGCAAAGAGCAAAAGACCTGAATAAACAGAATGACAAACCCAAAACAAAAAATCACTAACTAGGCGGGGAGCGGAAACTGCTAACCCACCATGGCAGAGGATGAGGGGGGTCGGGTGGCTCTTCTGCAGATATATTATTTATGATAATTTTATGATGATTGTAGAAACGGACTAAAGCAGAGAGCCAGGATGTTGGGGCATCAGTGTAGTATGGTTGGATGGCAGTATAAAATGAGTTCTCATCCTCATCATCAAGATCAGCTTGGTAGACAGCTTCAATAAATTACGCTAAGTGATGTTCAGCTTGAATATGTGCATTGGAGAGTTAGGCAAAATTGGATAAACTTTGGCAGGTGTTTTTAGCAGATGGGTCAAAATCTGCTAGTTTAGCAACATGCATGACAGCAGCTTCAGCATCATCAAATAATATACTGATTTTGCTTTGGGCTGCTTCTGGGAAATCAGGGGGTAGTAGAGTATGGTCAGCCCTAATTGGAATTGAGCCACTGATTGGGCCACTGCTTTGCATAGATTGTGGTGATGAGGAGAGGCCACCACTACTAAGGTGAGCTGGTGGTCACTTTGGTAGGAACACTGATTGAGTTTAGGAGTAAAAATATTTAGGGGATAGGGTTTTGTCAAAGTTATAAAGGGAAAAAATCTGGCCTGACCATAATTGAAGTGGCTGAGAGGTTCACCAGAATCCTCACTCAGAACAAAACCTAATTTGTCAACCACTGCCAATAAATTTTATGGATTTTAGTTTACAAGAATAGTGGATGACAAATTCAGATGGGAAATAGTTGAATGGGCTGCTTGGATGTGAATGGTGGTCTAAGCCTGACTCTGATTGGCAGGGGTATAATTGGGTGGGTTAATGTGGATGGTTGATTTGGTGGGAACTGATTTCCTACTCTGGCCCATCAAATGAGAACGTTGAGTGGGAGGTGGCAACAAAATGCCCCATTTGAAATCCACTAAATGAGGCTCTAAAGCCATATTAGAGAAAGTGGCACAGGGACAGGATTTTTTGGAATGGTCAAACCCAAAACAGAGGGGACAAATCTGGTGACCATTATCCATATGAGCCCAAAAAAGTGCTCAGGTGCCGCTGCAATATGAGTATGGAGGGATTTGTTGGGCTATGGCAGGGTGGTGTGGTATTATGGTAGCAGTAGTGCAAGGGGCAGCAAGGTGCTCTGCACCAGAGGGAACAGTGAAGATGAGGTTAAGCTGAGTCCTATAAGCCAGAAGCTACACCATCAACTGATCATATAAAATTTGAGGTGGGAGGTGGGAAGGGGTTGGGATGCAAAGGAACCACTATTGTGGTTTCTGTAGGGAGGCAAGTTCAGGTAGTTGGTATGGGAGTGTTTTTATAAATAAGGGGAATAGAAGCTGCTGCTGCTGCATCTTCCTCCATCTGAAAGACATTATTGAAGTAGTTCTTAAATGGGTGGAAATTAATAAAGCCAGCTGGTGCAAATGCAGTGGTGGTTAATTTGATAATTGCCTTGTTGGCATTTAGGAATAAATAACTGTAGTCAACTCATAGACAAAATCAGATTGTGGAATGAAGGAGGGTGAGATGATGGGGATGAAAAGGGTGGATGTATGCCAGGTGGAGTGCTAAGTCTCATGGGGGGAAAATAGCTGGGAGAAGATGGCAGGCTATTTGACCCTATGAAAATGTGTTTAACTGCAGAATGAAAAGTGTTAGATGGTGAAACGCCGCTACCCCACATTGGAGCAGCAAGCAACAGATCTATGGGCATAAATAGGAAAACTGGTGTGGCTAGATGATGGTGGTAAAATAAACTTTTTTAATAAAATTTGCTCAAAGGTGAAATTTAGCAGTAAAAAAGCTTTTTTGTGTTATCAGTTAAAGTCATTTTAATCTAGATTTCTTTGCTATAATTAAGTTAGCCTTCTTTAAAATTAATGCCACACTAGTAAACAGGAAAACATTTTAGAACTCGCACAAAAAAACTAAATTCTGATGGTATGTATAAATAGGTGCCCTGCATCAATTTAAATAAAGAAAAATTCTTTACAAAAACATGATCAATAGGATAAATTCTATTAATAAACCAAAAGTTACTGATACATATACTCTATAATTTGTACTAAAATGTAAGACTCTTAAAAACTAAATCAAATTAGAAAACTAGGTGAAGTAAAGTTTTCTTTCCACTCAACATCACTTTTAAGTGATTTTGATAGAAAGTAACTGTTAATTTTCTACCGCCACCTATACAGCATCAATTTTCTCTTTATGTCTGCAGATCCACCACCTGCTGCCTCAGTGTGGGGCAGCGGTGCTCCACCAGTTAGTGTTTACCACCCAGCAGGCAAACGCATGTGGATGGGCTCATCCAGTCCACCTAATACAACTGGCCACTTTGTCCCACCAAGGAACTTACCACTGCACCTGTAAGGAGAGTGTCTATAACTCTCCTGTTCCCAGCTTGGTAGTTCATGGTGCACAATGCCAAAGCCAGGGAACTAGCCGTTAGTGCCAAAGCCATTAGAGCCCAGCAGAGGGTGCTGGAACAATAACAGCTTAGGTATAGAAAAGCGAGTTTTATGATAAAAACCCCATTAAAAGCAATGTGGTGCACATATCAAAAGGGGCTAAGTGACCAAGGTTGGAGGGAACTTGGGCGAACAAATGGTGCATGAGTTGAGAGCTGCAAGGTCCTTGCAATGGCAAGGGTAACGGAGCGCGAGACCTTCTCAAAGAGGTTCGCACACAGGAGCATTTGGAATATCATAAATTTGTAAATAATGTAAATGGGGAAAATGTTGATTTGTGAAGTTGACCAACAAGGAATGTTGGTCAGAGAAAACATATTTAAGCTCAAATGGGGGAATAAGGGTTATGCCGCAGTGGGCCCAAGCACCGACTCACCAATAGGGCAACACTGCCATCCAAGTTAGTTGAATAGGCTGAAACCAACTTCACTCAAGTGATCAATTGAAGTTGAATTCGACCTGAGAACATTATTTCATATACGGAACAGGTTTGAAACCCCATTCCTTGACATACTGAATCAAACCATCCGAGTTTATTTAGTAGATCGTTCATTTTAATGCCTGGCTCAATGTCAGGGGCTGGGCGTTTGGCACACCACTAGTCCCAACCTGGGCATATTTTGCTCGAACCCAGCGTTGGTCCAGGGTGTGCCTCAGGTCAGGAAAGCCTGTAGCTTCACCCTCTGGGCCTCCTGGCGCCCATCCTTATCTTTGGGGTTGGTCCTCATTATTATGTCATGTGCACATGACATTACCCTCTCCTCCCAATGAGGCTCAACCCCCCCTCCAGGGGCTTGAGCAAGGGAAAAGTTCTTGTGGGCAGAGGTCAACTTCATGGCACCAACGGTAAGTTAAGGTTGGGATATGGTAGCCTGGGGGAAACGCTGGTGGAAGGCGTCAATCAGATCTTGGGCATGCACACAGTCACACGCTGGAACTCAACTGTTCTCTGCAGCGTCAAAGCCCTTCCAGGATACCAGGTACTCGAGTCTTCTTTTAACGCGGTGAGAGGCAACTATTCCTTCCACCTTCACTCTGGTGCCCCATCCACAAGATAGGCCTCAGGAGTCTCTAATGTGGGCCCTCAAACAACGTCAGTTTGCTCTCATGAAACACAGAGAAGATCTGGAATGAGGGGGGGAGATCTAGCTGGTATGAGGCATGGCCCACCTTTCTAACAACGCGGTAGGGGCCAATCCTCTTAGGTCCCAGCTTCTTACATGGCTGCTTGATTGGGATGTTACGAGCATCAAGCATCACGAGATCCCCTTCCTTGTATGCAGGACCCACTCAGCGCTTCCCATCAGCATTCTCCTTATATACCTGCATAGCTGCCTCCAAGCTTGTGGAAACCCCCTGGTGGACCTTCTTAATTGTCTTGGTAAAGTCCACCACCGCTTCAACCTTTGACCCACAGCTGGGCTCCATGTTAAAAGGCGGGGTTAAAGACATGGCTGGCAAAAATGGGGAACAGCCAATCGAAGAGTGCAAGGTATTGTTGTAGCTAAACTGGGCCATTGCAAAGGTGAGAAGCCCAATCTGAATGATCTGTGGCGGTGTAACACCGCAGGAACTGTTCCAAGCATTGGTTCACTCGTTCAGTCTGCCCATCTGATTGGGGAAGATAGGCAGTTGAATGGCAAGGGCAAATCTTAAGAGTCTTACACAACTCTTCCCAAAAGATGGAGGTGAATTGTGGTCTCCAGTCACTGATAATCTCCTGAGGAACCCCATGGAGCGCAAACACATGGGTGACGAAAAGCTAACCATCTCCACTGCGGTTATCATGGTTCTGCAAGGAATGAAGTGAGCG
>JAKSZP010013995.1:0-25151 GCA_022478985.1 Massospora cicadina | reverse complement strand
GGTATATGTAGAGAAATAGAATTTGACTTCAATATTATTTAATTTGTATTTGTCCAAAATCTAAGTCCCAACAAACCAAACTTAAGACAAAGCTTCCTTAAATCGGTGTATCCCCCCTTTAGGTTGGGACCACCTAGTGCTAAAAAAAGACAAAGCTTCCTTGTTAATCAGGGTAGATCTTGTCTTACATAAGGCATGATATCTGGTATGGGTGAAAGTTAAGGCATGACATATATATATATATATCCTTAAATTGTAAATTAAATATATACACTTGAAAAATTTGAGATAGCTTGAAATTTCCAGTATGAATAATATTTCTTAATAGTTCACTTTTGCTAAGAAGATTGCTGATGGTATCTGACTAATATTTTTTGTGTCTATAAAGAATTGGTCCTCATATCTTTGGGTTGGGGAAATCTGAAAGCTGTTGCTTCTTGCCAGGTGCTTCCAAGGCTGTCCAGTTAATACATACTCTTACAAATAATTATAAGTCAGAGATAAATCTCATTAATATGATAGTATGAGTGATACCAATGTGTACACTCTAAAAATTAATAGATAGCCATTCCTTGTGCATGTGTGTTACAATATAAAGCGTCAATGACTTTTCACTAACTGTTCCTGATGATTCAACATACCAAAATAAATCAACTGAAGTGTATGATACAGTAAAAGCTTATCTCTAAGTTAATTTAAACCCAGAAGGGGACCAGTTTATCCCACTCATCCAGGGTCACACAGAACCATATGCATCTGTATATGAGCTCTACTCTTTTATGTTCTAATTTTGGGGCACTCAAATGACGATTAACTCTGACAGTTTGTGCATCCTTCCATCTATCATCAGACGCAGCTATTATAATTTTCATCATGTGAGATTTAAAAGACAAAACAGTCTTAAAGCAGCTCTATAATCACTTTATTGAGTTGAATAAAACTTCCTCCAATTTTATGGTAAAAATAATTGAGATGCAGTCAGCTCTCTGACCTTGGCTCACTTAACATGTGAGGCTGACTTGCTGCTCAGGGGGTCTACTCTGCGCAGATTAGTCACTGAAAACTTTATCTAAGATCACAATTATCCTTGTAGAGAAAAATCTCTTCTTATATTACCCGTTGTAGCATTAATCTCTTTGGAATACTGTTTATGCCCATGGAGAATCTTTTAGTGACACTCTTTGATATGTTTATTATATGTTACCCTCAGGAATCAACAGAAGCCAATCCAACCTATTCCTTGGAAGCTCAGCTCAAAAATATCCACAATATAGAGTGTCCTGTTCAATCAGAGAAGATCTTAGACTGGTTACTGTATTCTGCTCACTGGCTAATCCCATACTGGCTACTGGAGATTACTTCGCTTAAATAACTATAAGCAAAAAGAAGAGGATAAAACTGAGATTCTTTGGAAAGTCTTTACTAAAGTAAAAAGTGAAGTATTTTATACTTCTAGCGAAAGATCAAGACAGAAAATGAATGAATAAGGTGAAATAAAGTAAGAAAATTTGGGCATCAATATGGGGGAATTTCAGGATCCTCTAGTTAGATAGTGCCTAACTGATGCGCTCATGGCTTCATCCATTTGAGCTAATTCTTGTATCCGCAATCTCCTTCTCACAGTGATTACCCTTGAAACTGATGTCTGGGGGCCCTTACATCTGTCAACGATTCTGATTATGGGAGTTTCATTTTCTTCATATATTGCTTTATTACCAAATCTGGTAATACTCTTGTCAACTTAAGGTTCAGATGGTGCTTCCTCAATGTGCCTTGCATCATTTTTTCGTGTAACTCTCAAAAGTGATTCATTCTGGATTTGGTAATATTCATCCTGGATCCTTGATCATTCCTTTTAAGTAATTTGGTAAAGTCATCATCTCATCATCAGCAAATTGAAAACTTTTCAGCCCCCTGAAGGTATAAAGAGGGTCAATTTTTAAATGAATTTTGGGTGATGTCATCACCTTCATTAAATAAATCCTCTGAAGTGTCAGGGAGAAATTATTATTTATGACGTCCCTCTGATTGTGGGGAAAATTTCTTAGTTCACCCAAATTTATGAAAGGGGCTCGTCCAACCCCATCTGCGTAGGTAGGTTACCTGAACCTCTACCAGTTTTGGGGTGAACCCTACTTATTCCACCAGTCAAGGAATTATCCGCTGATCTGTTCAAGGCCTCATCCATGACACTTTTCCTCCAAAGACAATACTGGGGAATGACCTCAGATTCTGGGCATGTATTCTCTTACACAAATTTTAGTATCATCATTCCAGATGGAATCTTAAGCTCCTCTCTTTGTTAAAACAGTAGAAGGCCAGTCCAAATGGCCTGCAACTTCTCAGACTGTGTTCCCCATGGATGATAGAACAAAACCTTGTCCCATACGCTAAACTCTGGTAGCCTAGTTCATCTTTGACTCTCCCATTGACTTTGATGGATGGTTGCTTCAATGTTGCTTAAAGCTTCCAATTGGATTCTGATAAGTTCATCAGCTAACACCTGCTGATAGCTTCCAGGCGGCAGGTTCTTCCAGTCCACTGTGTTGATCAGTGCCAGGTGGGTCGGCAGTGCTGCCTTTCACCCTCACAGGGCTTTGATTGGGTACATTACAATCACTCGGTGGTGGAACTACTTGTAAGCCAACAACGTTGAAGGCAGCAACTGATCCCATTTCAGTTTGTAAATGAGGACCTTTTTTATCAAAATCCCTCCCCAAAGTTCCATTGGCTCGCTCAATTCTTCTATTTGAGGATGGAGTGTATGGGGTATTGAACTGCTGCTTCACTCCCACTAGGTTCATTAACTTTCTCACCAGATCAGAGATGAATTCTACCCATTGTCTGAAAGTAAAAACTTGAGGGAAACCGTGCCTAGTGATGACTTTATTGTACAGGAAGCAAGCGGTCAAGCTCATGGTAAATGGCTTGAATGCAGATGCCTCGACCCACTTGGTGAAGTGGTCAATTGCTACTAGGATAAACTTAGATCCGCTGGAGGCAGTTGGTAGAGGTCCCACCACATCAATTGAGACATCGATGAAGGGCGCTGTAAGAGGATTGTCATAAACTCAAATCACTTCTCCAGTAGGTGAGAACTTGAACAAAATATGCACAACTTAAAGGCTTGGCGCACTTCATCTGACATGCACTCCCAGTAGAATCTCTATTTCAGGTATGCCAGCATTTTCTGAAATCTTCCGTGACCCATGTGCTCATGGGCCTTCATAACCAACTCCATGCGGCCACTAGGCCAAATATAGGGGTACCACTTGTTTAAATTTTCTTTTGTAGGTTCATGTTGACACGCTGGCTTTCTTTGGCCTATCTCCTCAAAACGCTCTTAACTTCCTATGTTTCTTCCTTACAGGGCTCTTCTGGTAGCCCAATTAAGTTGTAAAGTCGATAACTCTCTGGTGCTTGCAAGTGGAACACAAGTAACCATGCTAGGCCATCAACTTTAAGTGTTTGTCTCCTGCTCAATGTATGATCTCAATATATAGCCTTGGAGGAGTACAGCCCACTGGGAAAGGCGACAATCGGTATGCTTTATGTTCTGCAACTTGAAGAGTGATGCGTGATACATTACTACCCTAAGATGTACCCCATATAAGTAAAGTCTGAAGCGTTTGACTGATTGGATCACCACCAAGCAATTGCGCTTGGTGACTGTGTAGTTCTTATCTGCTTTGCTGAACACCTTTTTAAATTTTAATCAGGTGATCCACCCTGTCTTCATTTAATCTGTCTCAGGATTGCGCCAGGTCCTACATCACTGGTGTGGGTATAGAGGTAGAACGTTTTGTTGAAGTCAGGGTAGGCCAAGATTTACATCTCTACCAATCTTGCCTTTAACTCCGCGAAGGCCTGCTTTTGTTCCAGGACCCACTTAAACTTCATTTCTTGATGATCAGGTATGCTAGGCGCCACCAAGTCTGCAAAATGGGGGATGAACTGCTGGTAATATCCTACCATTCCAAGGAACACTTGTATATCCCTCATGCTCCTTGGTGGCTCCATAGCCATGATGGCAAATTACCTATCAATCTTGAGGCTTGATCCCTCTATGGCTGATTTTGTGCTAAGTAACTATAACTGTCTCTTAAGAAAGGTGAACTTGCTCCATTTCAGCTTCAGATTGGATACTTGCAGCCAATTAAAGACCTCTCAGAGGTGTTTTACATGATCTTGAAGTGTTCAACTGAGTATGGTATGTCATCAAGATTATCATCATGAATGACAACTTGAGATTGCCAAAAATTGATACATCATGCACTGGAAGGTATCAGGGGCTTTGTAGAGCCTCTTTGGCATCCTCGTGGGCTCAAACAACCCCTGGCTAGTAAACAGGCGCATTTCTCCTGATCTTCTGGTGAGAGATCCATCTTCCAATACCTGATGTCCAGATCCATCACTAAAAAGTACTTTGAGCCACCCAGGCATTTCATAGCATCATCAATTCATGGGAGCTGGTACAAGTCCTTATTATTTATCTTGTTCAAATGGCGGAAGTCCATGACTACTCAATGAATTTCATCCTTATTTGCATATGAGAAACAAAGGAGGTGCCCAGGGACTTTTTGATGGTCTGACTAGATCTGCTTTAGCTAGTTGGTTCAGCTCTTGTGCAATAAATGCTTCCTATGCTTTTGAGTGGCGGTAGGGCTTGAATTTGAATGGTATAGCGGAACTGGTATCTCTTTTGTGGACTTCTCCTTTTCACAGGCAACAATTGCTGGATCTGGTACTGAAGTGTCGCTGAACTTGTCCAACAGCTCGTCAATCTCCTTCTTCTGTTTAGGGGTTACATCCCCAAACCTGAGCTCATCAAAATCCCCTACAGCGTGTACAGATTCATTGACCTGGAAACTGGTCAATTGGGGTAGTGCAACAATTTGTCCTTTTTTGACTCTAATAGGTTGAGTAGTGGTTCTTCCCAAAATGATGTCAACTCTCCAGAGTAGTTTGTGTCATAAAACCCTGGTAATACTCTAGGATCTTGCTCGTGGATTCTGTCACAACTGTATACTTCCCAGAAGGTATCTGAAATAATCTTTACACTAATTGGCAGGGTCATCTGGCATTGATACCTGGATGATGTTAATAATCTCACTAGTGTACAGCGGAAGCCCTACTTCCGCGCTAACAGTAGGCGGTAACAGCTTCACACCTTTTCAGTCAAGTGTGGTGGATGGGGTAAATAGACGGTTCTATTTCAACCAAGCATGTCCATTGTTTCTGAGGTTTGACATCTTCATCTTTAAATACCAGCGGAAGTTGGTAACTCAAGATGCTCACAATGCTGTATGTGAAATGAATCTTTGCTCCAAACTCCAAGAGAAACTGTGTCCCAATCAAGAAATCATATCAGTTATTACTTAAAACCACTGTTGGTGCCGTTAGGACTATGCGCCCAAAATGCAAGGGTAACGCTGAATAAGCTCCTAGAGCGCGGTAACGTCTGGTCCTGCGGTGCAGTACTTCATGTTATAATTAATACCAGGCATGAACTTCAGCTTCTTCATGAGCTTAGATGATATGATGTTGAGTGGAGCCCTGGTTTCCAGTACTGCCAAGACGCGCACCTTCTGGATAATCACTTCCAATTTTGTTATGCTCTTGCCAAAAGGGTTTCCAGTAATCAATACATCAGTAGCAGATTCTTCAAACATTCTAAGAGCAGCAGAACTTGTTGTAGCTTTAACAGTATCCTTGTCATCTGATGTCAAATTCTTAGAGGTAGCCATAACTATCTTCTCCCCTTCCTCAACTGAATTAATGACCCAGGTAGGCAGATTTGCTTGTGCTGGGTAGGTATTGCTTGATTTAAATCCACCAGTGCTGTGGACTCTTAATCCAGCAGGCACAGCCATTGCGCTAGGTGCCCCTAACACGTGCTATCCTGCACTTGCCAGTCATCCTCATGATCATTTTTATTCTCAGTATGGAGATCCACCCAGCTTACAGCATTGAAGGTACCCACTTTAGTGATTGCTTTTTTTCTTTCTGCAGTGATTAATGTACAAGATCAATAAAAGCGCGCAGGTGATACCACTTATTGAAGGTTAACTCTTGATGAGGCAAGTGCTCAAGAGGTTTGGAACCCTTATCCTTTGGTTTGTCACGCTTATCATTAGTGACATATATGATCTTGCTAATTTATTAAGGGGGGTGTTCCCATGGCCTTGAATTCAGTTTTATACGTCCCTTGCACATCAAGTAAAGCTTCCTTAAGTGCCTTGAAGGACGTCACAGTCTTTACCGCTAGAGTCATATGCATCTTCAGATTGGAATGCATCTTCAATGAACTCAGCAGAATGGTTTTCATGGTAAGCAAATACATGGTTCTTGTAGTCCACAATTGTTGAGCCTTGAGGTAGTAGAGAGAGGCATAATTTGTGACTGACTCATTTTTACCCATTTCATCAAGAGGAAATCTTTCTTCATACTTTAGACGTCTTGTTCACTTCTGAATTCTGAAAGTAGGATGCTATTCACTTTGGTACAAAATAGTTCAGGTTGTAGGCTCATGCTAAAATCTCCTAAACCTCTCAGCTCATACCCCCTTGCACATGGCGATCCTTTTGGCAATTGCTGGCGCCATCCATGCTGTTCTTATACATATTAAGGAAGTCAGCAATTGTTCCTTCTCAGGGTGTGCACATGGTCTTAAGATACGGTTAAAGTTAGGATCTTATTCAACAGGGTTGGCGTGCATCATGGTTGATTGTATAGCAGTTCTAACCAGTTGTGGGACATTCTGTTGCGTGACCCATATAGGTGCCTCCAATCAGGTTATTGATCAAGTAGAGGTAGGTTATAGTATAGTACGCATTTGTGCCTTTAATTCATCTATACTCTTTGTTATAGCAAACAGCATTTTGTCACGATGTTCCAAGAGCTCTCCATATTCAACAAAACGCTGATGATTTCTCCATTCTCTTTTTTGAGGAATTTGAGTAATTCCTCTAGTTTCTTAAGTGTAGTTTCAAATTTTATAATATGTGATGTTCCTCTCACAAAAGGTAGAGAGGCAATTCATGCTCTTCTTGCTGTCTCCATAATTTGCTCAATATTGTTTCATAGATCATGCACTTCTAATTCCAGGGTTCAGAGTATTGAACAAATTATATCTTCTCCCTCAGCAGGAGCTCAGAGGAATCCTCTCTGATATATACTTCCATATAAGCTTCATCATTGAACTGCTCATGAGAACTCTCATGATCCTCACTGGAGCCTGATGATGCCACCGTCTGTAGTGAGCACCACAGTCATCTTGCTATCCTCTGCTCGCTTAAAATGTGAGGAAACTTGCTGCTCAGGGGGTTTAATAGGCACAGATAAGGCACCAGACAACCTTTGCTAAGATCACAATCATCCTCATAGAGAAATTTCTCCTATGATGCTACCCGTTGTAGCATTGATCTCTTTGGTATACTGTCACAACCATGGCGAATGTCTTAGTGACACTATTTGACATGTTCATTATACATTGACCCTCAGGACTCAATGGAAGGCAATCCAAATTCTCCCTTGACAGCTCATCTCCAAGGTATATGTGATATAGAGTGTCCTTTTCAATCAGAGCAGATATCAGACTGACTATTGTATTCTGCTCACTGGCTAGTCCCAGACTGGCTACTGGAATTTATTTATATTAACCAACTATAAGTGAAAATAAAAAGGATAAAACTAAAATTCTGTGGAAATTTTTTTCATTAAAGTAAAAGGTGAAGTATTTTATACTTCTATCAAAAGATCAAGATAGAAAATGAATGGATACTATATAATAAGTTAAGAATTTGGGTATCAATATGGGGGTTTTCAGAATACAAAGTTAGATGGCGTCTAACTACTGTTTTTGTAGCTTTGTCCATTTGAGCTAATTCTTGCATCCACGAGCTTCTTCTAACAGTGTTGTCTCTAACCTGGATGTCCAGGGGCCCTTCCATCTGTCCCCACTTCATGGGTTATGGGTGGTTACATCTTCTTCATATATTTCTTCATTACCAAATCTGGTAATATGCATGTCAACTTCAGGTTTGAGTGATGGCACTCCCTCAATGTGCCTCACATTGTGTTTTTGAGCAGCTCTCAAAAGAGAATGCTTTCCAGATTTGATAATATACATCCTTAAGCCTTGATAATTCCTGTTAGGTAATTTGGTCAAGTCATCATTATATCATCGGTGAATTGCAAATTATTTTGGCCCCCAAAGGTATAAAAGGGGTCAATTTTTATATGGATCTTGGGTGACTTCATATTATTTATTAAATAAATCCTCTGAAGCGTCAGGGCGAAAATTATTTTTCATGACGTCACTCTGATGGTGGGAAGATTGCTTGGTTCAAACAAATCTATAAAAGGGGCTCTTCTGCCCCCATCTGTGGTGGGTAGGTTGCCTACACCTCTGCCAGTTTGGGGTAAACCATATTCATTCCACCAGTTGAAGAATAATCTGCTGATCCATTTATGGCCTCATCTGCAACAGATGCCATTATTGAAAATTAGAGAATACTAAATGAATTGTAGGCCAAAATTTACAAATTAACTAAAAGTTTTATATTTATATGAAAAAGGTTTCCTAGAAAATAGCAATTGCCTCTACCTCTATCTACCAACAATTGAATCAATAAAGTGAGTGAGTTTATATACCATTTTATCAAACAACAAAGGACTTACAATACCAGAATCATAGGACTATTAATGGACCAAATAGCTCAATGAAAAATTTGAGACAACATTGGTGCAAAAGATTACTTGGGGGAGGACTTTTCAGATTCCTTAGGCCACCTGTCCCACCTACTATTCCCTCGCCTATGGAACTTCCCCATTAAGTCAGTCCCAAATCTTAATTAGTGGGCCTCATCAGGAACTTATAATGACAAATAAGGGATGTAGCTTGATGATGTTGGATGAGTATGAAAGGAGACTACCTAGACCCCTATTTGACCTTGTTGCTATAAGAAGGGTTTTTAATGTTAGTCAGTTGAGCGATAAGATTAAAACTTGCCAGAAATTTCATAATTCTTATATATAAAATAGAATTAATCAACTTGATTGCAGTTAAAAACCCTTGAATGTTGAAAAGAAGAGATTCATCAGAATTCTTGTATAGCAGGATGAGGAGAACCAAATTTACCAAACTGTAGCTGCTAAGGCATCCATCAGTCATGCCAACCAATGGTATGAAGACCTCCAGGAGGGTCTCAATTCTTTGCCACAACTTGATAAGGCCAAATTTTAGGTTAAAATACCTGATCCTGAGCCCCTTGAAATGAAAGTATCTCTTACTCCAGCTGACCATTTGGTTTTTACTGTCAGTGGTACTTTCAAGACTTCATTTAAGGAGAAGCATACTTCAGGTGAAGGAAGTATCCAGTCCTTCCCATATGTATTTGAGAGCGACATGGAAGACGCTACTTACAGACTGAAGGTCAAACACATTTCTTCTTTTATCAGCCACATCTCAAGAAGTAAAGATTTTTCATCTAATGAAAAGTACTACTTGGGAACAAATTACAACAGCGCTCATAATGGAGTTGAGAAGTGATCAGATCATATATAATCAGAAACGAACCTTTATGGTTATACAAATTTAGCTTTGGGAATCAGTACAAGATTTTGCTAATGATTTATATTATGCAGCTCAAACTCTTTATGCTCATAACACACTCTGGACAACGCTATAACTGCAGTACTATCCGCCATCTCTGCACAAACCTACCTTTAGTTACACTTTGTGTTTCTGAAAAGAAACTACACCTCAGTATCTAATATTAGGCTATTATGGAGATGTTCAGCTCTGCAATACATATGACAGCTTTATAATTCGCACTTGTCATAATATTAATGCAGTTAGTCAGGATATAAAGTTTAAGGAGAAGAGAAATTGTTATCCTTACTGGGGTTTTATAGTCATTAATATAACAAATGTTGGAAGAAGAAAATTATCAAGAGAAAAATATGTCAGCTAGGGCATGTAACCCCCTATGAGAAAAAGCTCATGTGCCCTTAACACCAGTTTGAGAATTTCTCAACCCACAAATTTTCATAGTATCAACTCCTAAAGATATCAATACCTATGTTATTTAGTTATAGAGTATTAGGTTCATCTTATTCCAATTTTTGTGAAAACCTCCTATTGCTTCAGCTGACCATTTGATTTAGTTTCCATCTTTATAATTCTGCATTTTGGGTCAGACTTCACCAGAGTGGAAGCAATAATATATAAGATGAAGGTCTTTTTATACTAGACACTGTCTTGTCAATCAACGTGATCTCTTCTCACCTTATGAAACGGATTAAGATTGCCCTTGTCTATAACCATACCATGGAGTATGAGATCTCTTAACTTCCTATTGTAGAGCCCTCAGAGAGTAACCCTTCCTACCAATATGATTTTAATACCTTATGTTGTCTTCTCTTGCTATTGTACTATACAACAAAATCTAAAACCTCCTTATAGGAAATTAACTCCTGGTTAAAATTGATACAAAAGTAAGTCATAAGATCAATATCTTTTATAACAGAGTATTATATCATTCTCATTATACAGTACATGTCAAAAGATAAAAGGATAAGGAAGCCACAGACTTGTATATTGGAGTAAATAAAATATATACTATTTAAATATTGAATCTTAGGGATGAAAACCACCTTACCCCACTTTTAATCAATGCTGAGGAAAAATGACATTATATTATAATGAAATTTAATAATTTCCCTAAAATATACTCTGGTAGAGACTGATATTCATGTTTTCATACTTAATATTTATCTGTCAGGTCTCCAGCGATGGTAAATCATCAATGAAATAAGCGCTTTATTGTCTTGGGATTCTTGATCTGACATTTCAAGGGCTATTATGGCCCTCATGGCTAACTTCAATGATCAGCAAATGATTTTGAGTAGAAACCAGCCATAGCCTATGTGCAACCATTATATAACTGAACATGTTGAGTTATATCCAAATTTGAGATATTATCAGACCTTAGTGTTGAGAATTTTTCCTTCTCAACAATAGGTGACTATTTTTGCCAGGCCAAACAGTATGAAGACTTCTGGTCCTTGCTCTTTCACCATCATTGGCGACCTTTTCCTATAAATTCACAGGGCACCCACCAACCCAGCAGACCAACAACATCTCCTTCTGAGACTTGACCACTCATTATGGCTCAGAGGTCCTCTCCTGGGACTTGTCCAACAATTGTGGTTCAGCGGCCTCTATTGACTCCCTTGGGGTTTCTCCAATTCAATCCATCCAGTTCATCATTGTTGCTGCTAGCTGCCCAAGTTCTTGCAGGGGTTCCATCCAGGTCAAAGTTGGGAGTTAGTTGCACCGACCACTCCAGGTGTTTTATCCCAGCACCAAACCTCTGGGGATCTTCAGTCCCACCTCTATCAGCTAGGCTAATCTCTGTCCACTGAAAACTTAATAAAGGTAGGCAAGTGAAAGAATAGAGATTTTAAAAAGAGGGAGATCAAACTATTTATAGGAATTTCTTTCCTGTACACATCATTGGCATTTATTGCTGGCATCATTGACACTCACTGGAGATTCTCCCTGCTTAGCATTCATCAGAACTCTCACTGGCAATACTCATCATCCTCAAATGTCCATGATTACATTGATCCTTGATGCATTGTAATCTAAATTAATTAAATGTATTGACATTCTTGTCATAAGCTGCCAGTGTTAAATTTAACCAAAATGCTGTCGAGGGATTATTCCTGATACTCTTATGAAGTAAAATTAGAATCTTGACTTATTTAGTTAATATTAAATAGTTGGACATCCTCAGCATAAGTCGCCGGTGTCAAAATTAACTGAAAACTTTATTGGGTTTCTTTCCAGATACTCTTGATGTTAACGTTTTAGCAATTTGCCATCTTAATTGATAATATTAATTATCATAACATCCTCAACTTCAGTCGCCAGTGTTGAGACCCACCAATCCCTATTTGGGACAATCCCTGATACTTTCTTGATCCTGAGATCAAAACAGCTCAACCCAACTGAATGGGGAACACAAATTGGGGTTATTATCATTAAATATATTGTGAAATTAGCAAACTAATCAGCAATCATTTAATTAATTTTTAAATTTTATTCAAGGTGGCCAACCTGGGGATGATACTGCACCAATTAGGGAAGTGAAGAAAATGGGAAAGGAGGATAAACCCAGAAAACCTCCATGCGTGGCATATTATAGGCCAGGAACTCCATGGACCGCCTTTGCTATTCGCTATCTCTTTTTTTAGTTTAGATGGCATTTGTCTCAGTTCGCACAATGCCAACACAGTCAAAATCGTCCCCTACCCAAAGTCCATTACCGGGATCAAACTCAGGAGGCAGTGGATCATCGTTAATTAATTATTACACTAATTTCAATATATGTAAGGAATTTTACCCAGTTAAAAATCCAACACTTGGCTTATGTTACAATTGTTTTGACCAACCATCAGCTTATATTTAATTAATTTTATATTCAACTAATCTTTAGATCCATAATTTAATCCCATCTTAGTAATTTGTATGGAATATGGCCTAGGTTTATATATCAAGATGGTCCTTATCAATGTACTATTGAATGGATTCTTAAACCCCCTGACATAATTCTCATTTACTTATAATATAGATCACCAGCGCTGTGGTTTCATTCCATTAATTACTCAAATTTCAGATCAGCATAGATATTCTTTTTGCCCTGCGTTGTCATAAAATATCAGTAATAGGTTCCATTATAATTACTATATAAGCCAGTAATTTGAATACCTTTGGCATAATAAGGTTATTTTGGGATATTGATCTTAGATAAAAACCCTCAAATCCTATTCACTCACTTTCCTTGCATAATTGGAAGATTCCACGGGTAGTTTACCAATTTGAAGGTTTCTTAGTAACTGTCAAGAGAGTGTCTGTAACTTTCTCATTCCCAATGAGTTGGTGCAGGATGCACAGCCACACTGCAAGGGAACTCATTGATAGTAACAATAGGAATAGGGCAACTTGGATGGTGCCAGAGCAGAGGGGACCCAGTGCTAGGGTAGACAACGATGAATATATACATAGATAACTAACAACCAGAAAAACTTGGTTGGACCCCAAGGTGGAATTCATAACCAAGTGGAGATCAGTGTCAGGGTGCTTGGGTGCCTCGATCTGGAGGAGATTAGGACGACCCAGCTGTGCGCCAGATTCTGTTGTCAATTTAGTTAAAATGAAATGTCCTAAGTTTTTTGAGACCTCCTCAAGGAGGTCCACACACAAGTTCGTCCAAGGTACCATGCAAACAAAAACATAAAACTAACAGGGTTTTTATCAAGAAAAGTTGACCAACAAGGAAGGTTGGTCTCAAGGTAACATTATTAAACATGGGGCAAATCCTCAATCAGAGGGGCAGTACTAAGCCTAAATGAGCCAATAGGCGAACACTACCATTGGCCAGGATACTGTAACTCAAGATAGTCCAAACCTGAGTTATTGATTGTAAATGAATTACTCCTGACTTGGTGATATTAAAAATCAAACAGGTTTCAAAACTCTGTTCTCAAAAGCAGCCAAATCAAACTGTCATTATTAGTAATATAGCTGGTGCATTTTAATGCCCTTGCTGTAATGCAGGGCCAATCATCACTCATATCCCCAGGACCAACCTGAGCATATCTGGCCTGTACCCGGCGTTGGTCCAGGGTATGTTTTAAGTCAGAGAGGCCTTGCAACTTAACCTTTTTGGACTCCTGACATCCAGCCTTGTCTTTACAGCCTGTGCACTCAATTATGTCTGTAACCATGACATTACCCTCTCGTTCTTTTGAGGCTCCACCCCCTCTAGGGGCTTTTGCCAAGTAAAAGTTCTTGTGGGCAGGGGCCATCTTCATGGCGGCAATGGTCTGCTTCAACTTGGGTCCTGCAGACTCATGGAAACGCTTGTGGAAAACGTCAATAAGATCTTGGGCATGGGCGCAATTGTGTGATGGTACCCAACTGTTCTCTGCTGCATCAAATCCCTTCCAGGATACAAGGTACTCAAATTGTTTCTTACATGGCTGAAGGCAAAAATTTCCTCCGCCTCCCACTCTGGCGCCCCATCAACGAGATAAGCCTCTGGAGTCTCTGGTGAGGGGCCCTCAAACAACGTTAGCTTACTTTCATGGAATATAGCAAAGATGCAGAATAATGAAGTAAGATCCAACTGGTACAAGGCGTGGCCCACCACTATGATATTGCAGTAAGGCCCTATCCTCTTCAGTCCCAGCTTTTTGCATGGCTGCTTAATTGAGATGTTTCTAGCATCAAGCATCACGAGATCCCCTTCCTTGTACGCAGGACCTACCCATCTCTTTCCATTCAGCGTTCATCTTATAAGCCTGCATAGCTGCATCCAAATTTTTGGTAACCCCCTGGTGTACCTTTTTGATAGTCTTCACGAAGTCCACCACTGCTTCCACCTTGGATCCACAGTTGGGATCCATGTTGAAGGCGGTGTTGTATACATAGTTGGCGAAGAATGGGGAACAATAGATCAATGCATGTTGGGCGTTATTGTAGCTAAATTGGGCCATGGGGAGATGGGAAACCCAATCTGAATGATCTGTGGCAGTGTAACACCGCAGAAACTGTTCCAAGAACTGGATCACTCATTCAATTGGTCCATCTGATTGGGGGTGATAAGCAGTTGAACGTCAGGGGCGAATTGGAAGAGTTTTACATAACTCTTCCCAAAAAAGAGGTAAACTGGGTCCCACAATCATTAATTATCTCCTGGGGCACCCCATGAAGGGCGAACACATGAGACACAAAGAGCCTAGCCAACTCAGCCGTGGTTACCATAGTTCTACAGGGAATAAAGTGGGAGAACTTCATAAAATGGTCCACCACTACCATGATGGCATCATTGCCATCAGATGCAGGTAACTCCACAATAAATCCCCCACCAATAAGGAAGTCCAAGGCCCTTCAACCTATTGAACTGGTACCAGCAACTCCGCGAGGGGCTGGCAATTTGGCTTCATTTGGTTGCAGACCAGGCACTCCTTACAATACCTGGCAACCTGCACAGCTAACCACTTTTAATTATAAGTGCAGTCAATTAATTCTAGAGTCTTCACCTTCCCAGGATGGTCAATAATGATTCCGTCATGATGGTCCTGATGATTTTCAGGCGAAGTGGTCCAGTGGGAACCCATAGGCGTCCCTGAAACCACACCATCTCATCCATAATGTGGTAACCGCTGGTAATATTCTCCTTATTTAACTTGATCTTGGCGAGGACCATAATATTCTTCTGACAGGGCTGTGAAAGGACCACCTTTACAAACATACCATATTCCTTCACATTTTCCAGAGGAGCAAGCGCTGGCACATAGGCCATGGGAGAGGGAAGTTGAGACATAATCTTACCCGGTGGAATCATCAAGTGGGTGTTGTGTACCTCTACCTCCTTCAGATCTGGAGCCAACGCAGGGTTTTGGCTCAAAGCATCCGCCAAACCATTCTCCTTGCTCTTTGTAAGCTCATAAAATAACAAAAATTGGGCC
This sequence comes from Massospora cicadina, assembly GCA_022478985.1. NCBI lineage: Eukaryota > Fungi > Entomophthoromycota > Entomophthoromycetes > Entomophthorales > Entomophthoraceae > Massospora > Massospora cicadina. The sequence continues at coordinate 9,608 of JAKSZP010013995.1, read as the reverse complement.
AGGGTCTCATGCCAGTGGGTTTGCCATGGGGTCAAGACATGAGGTGCACGATAGTACAACAAGGCATGGTGATCTGTACAGATGTGGAATGGTAGGGATGAGCCATGCAAATGATGACGCCAATAGGTAAGCGCCTCAACCACTATTAGCAACTCTTTATCATAAATGGCGTAGTTTAACTCTGGTAAGGACATCTTCCTGAAAAAATATTCCATCAGAAGCTCCATTCCATCATTGCCCACTTGTAACAAGGCATCCGCTATGGCAAAGTTGGAGGCATCAGTAGCAACAATAAACTCCTTTTCACTATCTACATGGTGAAGGATGGAAGTGGACAACATAGTGCACTTTGCTTCTTGAAAAGCATCCTGCAAAATGAGGGACCACTGGAGCACTTTTTCTACACTCGCCTTATACAAGGGCGCCACCAAATCAGAAAGATTTGGTGTGAATTTCTTAAGGAACGTACACATCCCCCAAAAAAAACTCCTCAATTCCTTGACTGAAGTTGGGATGGGCCACTCACAAATCGCCTTCACCTTGCTTGGAGTTATCATGTGGTTTTGTCAACCATGACGTTTCCCAGAAGAGTGACCTGGGACTTGAAGAACTCACAATTAATGATTTTTCAGCGTAAGGTTGGCTGCCATTAAACTCTCCACCACTTGCCGCAAGTGTACTGCATGGGACTCATGATCAGGAGAAAACACCAGAATATCATCCATGTAAGCCACCGCGCACACACCCAGCAGGTCAAGGCTGCATCTATATAGCGTTGAAAGACAGCTGGGGCATTTTTAAGCCCAAAGGGCATAACCTGAAAACTGGAAGATTCCTTTTTGGGTACAGAATGCAGTTATCCACTCCTGGCCCTTCTTGATTCAGATCTGATTGAACGCGTTTAAGCAATCCAGTTTAGAAGACTCTGACCTTCTCCACATAGCGAGCAATCTTAGAGTCCAATGGAATGTGATGTAAATATAGTGCTGTGACGTTGTTTAGTTTCCCATAGTCTATGCATGATAGTAGAGTACCATTGGCTTTCTCCACAAAAATATTTAGGGGAGCATACAAGAGAGGTACACTGAAATATTGAGCCTTTATCTAACTGCTCTTTAGCCCATACATCCAACGCTGACTCCTCCCGTACAGTCAAAAGGTAAATGGGAGAAGATATATGCACCAGATCAACAGGGAGTTTGAATTTGCAATAAAACTCAGAATGAGCTGGTAGTATATTGGCTGAAGCCGCACCAAATGAAGATTCCAGCCCTTCCAAACAAGAAGGTCTGGCACCTCCAAAGAGGGCTTCAGCAACGGAGCGATACTGAGTGTGTGGACCTGGGGCCAATGGGAAAAATCGCCCTGAGAGTTATCTTCAGACAAAGGGACAACTAATTCTTGATCATTTTTCAGTGATAATGAAAAGGTGATGTCTTTCAAGTTGGTTCTGACGTTAAGCTTTCGCCACCACTCTACTTCCAAGATAATGGGGTACCAGAGGTTTTTGATTGCTTGGAAGTGGTCAGCCAATGATATTTGCCAACTTGATAATCTACTAACCCCAGAACTTTCAGCGTGGGAATAGCTTGGTAAACCCCTACCTCTACCATACCAACTGGCAAGTAAATCAACTCAAGGTAGTTGGATAGGTCTTGGTCAATATTATCAGAGGCTCCTGTATCCACCAAAATTTTTGTGCTGATTTTACCTGAAGGGGATGAAAGGGTAACAGTCAACAAAAATATCCTGAGTGGTCTTTATTTCAAGCAGAAAACGCCAATACCTCCCCAGAAAACCCTTCATCAGGCATAAGCATGCCTCCAGGATAAGTTTTTGCATCATAAAATGGAGAGGGATAATTGGCCACTCCCACTACTGAGGTCACATATCCCACCATATCTTCAGCAATTGCAAAAATATTATCATATTTTAAAAGCATTTTTTTCTCCACCTTCTGTGTTCTGCAGATCATGTTAGGGTCAAGCTCAGGTTCTCTGGGATAATCTGGTATACAGAATTTGGTGCTGCACTAGAGCCACAAGAGATGATATTTGGCTCATTTGTATAAAAGAGTTTACAATATGATATGCATTTTTGGGCATTAGCGACCCCATACTCAATTTGATGGCCAGTTGTACATTGTTATCCAAGGCCATCACTACCAGGCCCTTTGTCAATGACCCTGCCTGCACCATGGGAACATGGTGCAGAGAAAAATAATTTTAGTTAAATTTTTATCAATAAATTCTGGGCTAGACCCTTCCAGACCCACTAATTCCATCAAAATGGGGAAGGGATCAGTGAGGAGCTCTGCCCCTTTCAAGGAAAAAACACTAGTCTCAGGATCCATATTTATAGGGGCTGCTGCGGGTTACATCATCACAGCAGAATTGTCTGAGACACTTAATTTAAACTTGGGGCTAGGACCCCTGCTCACCTTTGAATTTTTAGAACTTGAAGGAATGGATGGATAAGATATTTCCTTTTTGAGAGGCGCGCATGAGTTTTGGGGCCCACATTTATAGGGGCCACCCTGTGAGAAACCATGATGGCCAAATTACCTGGCCCTGTCTGGGTTGGGGCAAGGAAATCGCCCCAAAGAGCTTCAATCATCTGGCCAAAGTTGGGGGGGTGCACTTGCCATATTGGGGCGTTTCTCATGGTGAGGTCTAAGGTGGAATAAAGAAATGACGTTTTAATGACGTCAGGCAAAGGTAGGGTATGGGCCCTGTCACAAAATTTATACAAATATATTTCACCAGGCCATCTTAGCACATAGCAAAGAACTCATATAATGCTGGGAAGGATGACACATATAGGTGCGCTGCTCCAGGACACGCTCCTGGCCTTCCATCAATTTCCACTAAAGTGGCTGTGCACAAAAACACTGTAAAAACCCAGTTGGCCGCCTCAGGAGACAGCTGATACAGGAAAATCAACCCCCTCAAGGGTGGACGAGAACCAGGCATTTTGTTGTTGTTAAAAGAGGCTTCTGGAGAGAGAAGCAAGAGTCTGTTGTATATTGAAAGTAAATCTCAGGGGAAAGTTAAGAAATTGTGACAACAGGATCATGAATGGTCCAAGTACACCAGTCATGAGCAGGAGGGGTGGGCACTCCACAGTTAATGGTAGTGAGAATAACGCCAAGTTTCACCACCAATAAGCAAAACAAAAAACTGTGGTGAGCAACATAAAGACTAAGACAAATGGCCAGCACATTCAGTTTACACTCAAAGAAAGCCCCACACAGATAATTCTCATTTACATAAAATAAAAAGGTTAGTCAACTAATGTCAAGAGAGTGTCTATAACTCTCTTGTTCCCAGCGAGGTGTGTGGGATGCACAGCCACACTGCAAGCGAACTAGTTTTTAGTAACAATGGGAATAGGGCACCTCAGATGGTGCCAGAGAAGAGGGGACCCAGGGCTAGGGTAGACACTGATGAGTATACACATAGATAAATAACAGCCAGAAAAACTTGGTTGGACCATAAGGTGGAGTCCATAATCAAGTGGAGATCAGTGTTAGGATTCTTGGGTGCCTTGATCTGGAGGGGATCAGGATGGCCCAGCTGTGCTCCAGATTCTGTTGTCAATTTAGTTAAAATGAAATGTCCTAAGTTGTTTGAGACCTCCTTATGGAGGTCCATGCACAGGTTCTCCCAAGGGATCATGCAAACAAGAATGTAAAACTATTGGGGTTTATTATTAAGAAAAGTTGACATATAAGGAATGTTGGTATCAAAGTAACATTATTAAACATGGGGGCAAATCCTCAATCAGAGGGAGCAGTACTAAGCCTAAATGAGCCAATAGGTGAACACTACCATTGTCCAGGGTACTGTAACTTGAGATAGTCTAAACCCAAGTTATTGAATTTAAGTGAATTCTTCTCAATATTGTGATATTGAAAATCAAATAGGTTTCAAAACCCCGTTCTCTAAGCAGCCAAATTGAACCATCATTATTAGTAATATAGCTAGTGCATTTTAATGCCCTAGCTGTAACACAAGGCTGAGCGTCATGCACATCCCCAGGACCAACCTGGACATATCTGGCCTATAACCAGCGTTAGTATGGTATGTTTTAAGTCATGGGGCCTTGCAACTTAACCTTTTTGGCCTCCTGACATCCAGCCTTGTCTTTACAGTCTGTGTCCTCAATTATGTCATGTAACCATGACAATAACCACAAAATGCAACATAAGAATTTGGGATAGAGAGCATACCTGGGTGAGTTTGCCATTGGGAATGGGGTCTTTTTGCCTTGGTAGATAGTTATATCTACTAATAAGTTGATAATGAGCCTAGGAACAACAAGCAGTGCCAAATACTGTGGGGATTCCTCTCTGATTAATAAAACCCCTAATCCTGACAATAAAATTTTAGTTGCTTTACTTTTTACTCAGGTTAATGTCTTTAAACAGTGTCTGTGTTGTTATTTACACAGACCTAGTTAACTGGAAATTGACGGATAAGCACCAGTTTTAACAGCTTAGATAAATAAGCTGATTTTTACCTGTTTAAAGTGAATCTTAGCAATATTTTTATCACAATTTAGAATTAGATGGAGAATTCTTTATTTAAAGAACACATGAATATGCCTTTGAAAGGTCATGGTAATCATTTGAAACTGTATGAGGTTTAGCATAAAGTAAATACTGTTGATGTTCACCCTATATGAGTAAGACCTTACCAAAAATACAAGATTGAGGAGACCTAATTAACTTTGAAATTAAAAAAAAAACTGCTGGAGCTTTTTCTGTTAAAAATCTTACAAAATTTAAAGCCTTGATTTACTCCTGGTTCAAAAGAATGATGGTAGTGATCAGGTATTGATGGATTACCACTTCCTGAATGCAGTATACTGTAAGGATGCTAATCTGTCATACTAATTGATGGCCTAAATTGACTCTTGGCATTTCTAAATTTCTATTATTTAAATTTGTCAGTAAATACTTTCAAAATGAGATCCTTCCAGGTATAGGTAATAGTGTGCGCTGATATTTAAAAAAGGACTTTTTGAACCAATTCATATGCCACAGGGGTAATGCAATGCCCCTGCAACCTTTTAATAAATAATGGATGGACTGTTGGGGGATCTCAATATGTCCTGCATACTTATATTTGAATGATGTTATGATTTTCTCCCACACTTTCAAGAAAAACCTTGGGCATATATAGAAGGTTTTTGAACTCATGAGAACATATATATTAAATCTAAATCCCTTCAAATTCAAAATCTGGAAAAAATAAATGAGTTCCTGGGCTATATGATTGTTTGTGATGGGATATTGCCTTTTACTAATAAAGTTGTAGCTATCCTGAAGATGTCTTAACAAAAAAGCCTAAGTGACAAAAATATTTTTAGGGATGGTTGGTTATTGGCTGTTCATCTATCATCTTGCAAAGCTTGCTAAACCATTAGTTTACCTTTTTCATAAAAAATCCCTTCTAACTGAGAAGATTCTCAGAAACAAGTCTTGATTCATTTATAAAATCTCTCATAGTAGCTCCTATTCTGATACATTCATAGTTCAAATAACCTTTTATTCTTCTCACAGATGTTAGAAATGTGGTGTTTAGGGTTGTTTTATCTCAACACTATTAAAAACAAGTCAAACATCACATCACTTACTTCAGTGAGGTTTTAATAATGACTAAAAGGAATTACAGTGTTAGAGTATGAGGATTTCTGGTGGTACTTTAAGCTATCAAACATTTCTAACCCTTCTAGTATAGGATGCATCAGTATCATAACTGAACATGATTCTCATAAATGGTTTCAGCAAATGAAAGGTCCAATGGTCAAATATGTTGGTGGGCACTCAAACTATAAAGTTTCTTTTTTATTCACTTATGAGGGGCTATTCACCATAATGTTAATGGACTATCTCAACTTCCAGTATTAGCCTATTCACTTCTAAGGTAGACCATATCTATGAGTTAATTAAAGGCCAGAGACATGTATTCTGGAATCTTTAAGACACTGGAAAACCAATAAAGATTACTCGCCAAACTCATATAAGAGCTAAATGCTTATATAATCAAGTTGAAACATTATGGCTACCACATGCACACCCTCTAGATAAGGCTTCAACCAACATGGAAGTCAACTCCACAGATGGTCATGGCGCCCTCCAAAAGGCCTATTAATGGTGAATAATTAATACTACTGGGGTTGGTATGATTGAGTATATTTAGATGTCCTTGACCCCTTTCTTGAGTGTTCTAAACATAATACTTCCAACTTGGCATACTAACGTCAAGTGGTAGGACCTACCTCACCCTTGGACAATGTTAGTATTGACATAATTGATACATTAACAGCTTAAATGTATGCCCTCACTACTTTTTCTCATCGTGAACCACTTTACAAAATGGGTAGAAGTAAAAAGTGCTTACTGCAACTGCCAAGGCTATTGTCACATTTTTCTAAAGCAGGTCTTTACCTGTAATAGTTTCCTTAAACCTTCTACTGTTAGATAATGGCAAGAATTTGTAACTCAAGTGGTGACTGAGCTCAATTCCTTAATGGGGACCTACCAAGCTTTCACTTCCCCTTACCATCCCTCTACTATTGAAGCAGTGGAGAGGGTAAAGGGTGTGCTAATTTTTTGATACTATAAAATAGACAACTCCAACCCTACAAGATGGAATGGTACCTCCCAGCGCCATAATGGCTTACAAGATTAGCTATCACAGGATCATTAAAATGTAACATGAAAGCTATTTATGGTCATGACCACATATTGCCAATAAGCATTCTGCCATAATAGAGATGTTAATTTTTTATGCTGCTGATTTAGTTATGAGGAGACTGAAAGATGACATCTTTAGGTTACAGGCCCTTATAGCAAAATTATTTGTACTTTTATAAGGGAAAATGAGTAGTCAAATTTTTAAAAGCCTATTATTTCTAAATATCAAGATAGGAGATCTAGTCCTCTTTTAACATTATTGGCCTGAAGTAAAAGTTAATAAGCTTGATGTCCTCTAGATTGGGCCCTATTAAGTGATCTACTGATGTGTTCATAGTACTTTATAGTATCAGTTAAAATGGTAAACTGTCAACCAAGTCCATGAAAGGTTTCTTAAAAGCTACTTACCCCTCCTGAAAGATCTTAAGGGGGCATTGTTAAGACAGCCAATGATCAAGCCATTTTGGATATGAGTCAATCTTGAGAAGAGCTGAGCCTCAAATGAAGATCCATCCCTGCTGATAAATCAATTAACAAAATTTAGATAATAAAGGTACAATGCTCTTTTATATTTTGAAGGACCTCTATCATATAAAATGATTTGTAACATCTAAACTAAGGACAAAGCTCCCTTTAGAATCAAGTAATTTTAACTCAAAAAGGGCAATTATCTGGAATGAAAGCATGTTAGTGCACAGCCTATAATTTTATCAGATTATTTATTGTTAAAGATGCACTTTTTCATTTATACAAAATTTGCATTTTTTAGAAATATTATTTTTTAATAACATCTACACTAATAAGATTATTGACGCAATCAAAAATATACAATGAAGCCTTTAAGTATTGCCCTCATATCTTCAGATTTAGGAAATCTGATAACTAAAATTAATAATATACTGTTATAGATAATTAATAAACTTGGGGATTTTTTAGTGTAATTTTTTTAGAAACTAAAAAACTTATCATTTTTAGTGAAAGCTTTTGTGAATTAAGAGAAATCATTTATAAAAAAGTAAATTTTGGTTTAGATAAAAAGAAATTTGCTTACTTTGATTTATTATGTATTAATAATTACAGTATCCAGTATTTTTATGAGATATGTTATTAATATAATAATTTATTATAACTTAATTTTTATAGCATTATCATCTAAAATCTTTTTTTAGTACTAGATGGTCCCAACCCAAGGGGGGGATTCATCGATGTATCGTCTAAAATCTTATCTATATAAGTTATAAAGATAGTCCTTATATAAAAATTTAATTATTTACTTAAAAGCTGAAAGTTTATATTAGAATCATTTTGTTAGATTTTGATAAAATCATTAATAATATTAAGCAACTTCAATGTACACCAATAATTATATGTTATTGTTACTACCCTAAATAAAGTTATACTATTACCAGTTTACAATATTTTAAAATTTTATATGTATTTTAGTACCATATATAATATAATACTTAAAAAGGTAACTAGACAACTAGTAATACTAAAACAAGAACAAATAGCAAAAGACACCTGTTAAATCATTGATAGTGGAATTTAGCTCATCAAAGTAAAACAAAAGAGTTTACATTCTTATTGATCTAATATTATAGACAAATATAAAAATATATGATAAAAAGTATAATTTAGAAGAAAGATTATATTAGTTTAACATTGTAATTTTAAAAAGATCTAAATGATGGGAAATTGTGCTTATTGGTGTATTGTTAAGATATTTAGAAAAATAACATCTATACTGAAAAGAATACAACAAAAACTTGAAGGTATAGAAATTGATTGCCCACATATCAAATTATAGAAGTTAAGATAGATATTATAAGGAAAGATTAATATTCTATCATAGCTTCTATCAGAGAAAATCCTAGTATAAAAAACAATAACGAATATAGATATATAAACCCTGTTTTAACTAAAACTGGGATACCCTTATAATACATAGCTATGAATCTCTTTGATAATTAAAATTCTATCATGCTAGTTCTTGCAGACAATGAAGTATTTTATCAAAATTTGCTACCTTGTCATTAATTTATAAAGCATAATATAGGTGAGTTAGAATGTGAGTAATCTTTTTTTCATCTGATAGACAAATCAGTACAATTCTTAGTTATATATAAGACACCTATAGTAGTAATGGATAATAGATTTTACCATATTAGGAGATTAAGATTATGGTATAACAAATACTATTATAATAATAAACACCAGTATATCTCCACAATCAAATTTTAAATGTATAATTTAATAGCATGTAATAAATGAATTTTTTTTGTGAAAAAATAAGCTGGTAGGGATATGTTGAAAAAACTCTAGTATTTATAAGGTTCTAATTTTGATTTTAAATTTTATTCGAGGTGGGCCGACCTGGGGACGATACCGCACCGATTAGGGAAGTGAAGAAAATGGGAAAGGAGGATAAAACCCGGAAAACCTCCATGCGCGGCGTATGATAGGCCAGGAACTCCATGGACCGCCTTTGCTATTTGCTATCTCGGTTCGGGGCATTGGCGCGCAAAACCAACACAGTCAAAATCGTCCCCTACCCAAAGTCCATTACCGGGATCGAACTCGGGAGGCAGTGGCAGAGGGTCTATACTCAACCACTGGGGTATCCTCCCTTAAGGTTTTAATTTTGATCTTAATAAACCTATAGTTTTTACTAGATATAGTTATAGATAAATTTTTTAGTTTACTTATTAAAATAGCTTATAAGATGATTTTATCATCAAAATTTAAGATAAAATTTGTATATTATCTTTACTTTATCTTTTAAATTAAATTTTAAATTGTATTTGAAAGTTAAACCTAAATTATATGGTATATCAGTATTGAGATAATTATAATATTACTAGCGGAGTTACCCGTGCTTCGCTACGGTGTCTATAGAATTTCAGAT
>JAKSZP010013994.1:0-25230 GCA_022478985.1 Massospora cicadina | reverse complement strand
ACCTGGTTTTTGTTGGCACTGCAATAGAGACAGGGTCAATTGTGAGTAATAAGCTTCAAAACTTCTTGGACTTAGATATTTTATTTCTAATAAAATAAAGCAAGGGCCAAAACGGTTGGGATGGCCAAGGCTTGCCAAACAACCTTCAGATATTTTCCTTATAATTAGGAAACTTAGATTAATATCTTATAAGGATTGAGTTCTTGCTTTATTTAAAGCTTTTAATATTTATAGAAAATTGGGGGCATTACCTTTAAAAAAGCTCCTTGTGGACTTATAATCAGAATCCTCCATATCCTTAGAATATAGTTGTAACAAAATGGTTTAACCAGTTTGTCTCATTTTAACTCAGAATTCTGATTCCAAATCTCAAGTCAAAACGCCTGGGGGATTTACAGCTGAGGTCAGCTTGGCACCTTGGTTGTGCCCACTTGAGCTATTCTATAGGCTCAAAAGAACTTAAATTATGGCCTTGGGAGGGCTCCCCTAAGGGAGACCCTAAAAGGTCAAGCCCGCACCATTCTGAACCCTAGTTCAGAATTTTGCAGCTTCCTTGGCCGTTTAGGCTATATCTTACCTGGAATATTGGGGCGCGACAATGTTTTGTTACATGAACAAAACCTTGAGCTTCTGGGGCATTGACCCTCCCCAGTTACTTTGTCTTTTTTGCTGCACTCACAATGCCAGTGAAATACCAGGAATTGCCTCACTCAATTTTTATTTACATTTTGAAAAAATTAAAGGTTTACTTCAGGGGTTTGCAACCTCACTTACATGTTATTCTTTTTTATGTTCAGGGGTTTTCCTAGATTTCAAGGGTTAAAGATGGGTTGGTAATATCCAACCCTAACAGATCACCTCAATGTCCAACTTGGCTGTTGGTCTAAATTTGGCACCAATTTACTCTTTTGAATACCAGACATCTAGCAAAAATAATCTGGGTAGTTCCATTTGTTACATAAATCTGAACTCACAAATTTCTTACCCAATTCCAATATCTAGTTGCCCAACCTCATAGTTGCCTTGGATCCTGGTTGCGAGTAACCAGCACTGGAGGGAGCTATTGACTAATGATCAAATTATCATTTCTTGATGACATGATTGAGGGTACCAACTTTAAGGATAAAGCTGGTTGTCAGAAGGCCAAAAAAGTTAAGTTAGTAGGCCTTCCTGACCTCAAACATACCCTGGACCAACGCTGGGTTCAGGTGAGATATGCCCAGGTTGGTCCTGAGAATGTGCATGATGCTCAGCCTTGAATTACAGCAAGAGCGTTAAAATGCACCAGCTATATCACAAATAATAATGGTTTGATTTGGTTGCTCAGCAAATGGGGTTTTGAAACCCGTTCAATTTTTAAAAATTTTTAAATTGGATTGGCCTTGACTACAATCAATAACTCAAGTTTGGGCAATCTCGAGCTACATTACCCTGGCCAATGGAAGCGTGTGCTTATTGGTGCACTTAGACTTAGCACAACTTCTGCCAATAGATGATTCCACCCTATTGTTTAAGTATGTTTCCTCAAGACCAACCTTCCTTTTTGGGAAAATTTCCTAATAAAAATTACCTTTAAGCTTTACATTTTTAATATGGTTCCTTGGGTGAACCTGTGCGCAGACCTCCTTGAGGAGGTCTTTAACAGTATTGGTCAGTTTATTGTAACTAAATTATCACCCATATCTTGTGCACTGCTGTGTGGCCTGGTCACCTCCAGATCAAAGCGCCCAAGCACTCCTGCACTGATCTCTACTTGGATATGTACTTCTCTTTGGGGTCTAACCAATTTTTGTTAATTATTTTCTCTCTCCTACTATATACAGCGCTGTACACCCTTTCCCTAGGTCCCTTTTGCCCTGGCATCCTCTGCAGTTCCCTGTTTACCATCCAGGTAATGACTAGTTCCCCGGAAGTGTGGCTTTGTATCTCACACTATCTCACTGGGAACAGGAGAGTTATGGACACTCTCCTTACATTAGTTGACCAACTAACTTTTTCTACGTGCACTTAAATTATCCATGTGGGACATTTGCAAAGTGTAAATTGGGTGCTCCAGCTGTTGGTCACAGCCATGGTGGGGCTTACCACTATTTCCTCATTTTTCTGATGATTGGTGAATCTCAGCGTTATTCTTACTTCCTCCAACTGGGAAGTGCCCACCCTTCTTTTTTGTACCTAGTGGATTCAGACGTTTTGCAATCCAAGTGTCATGATTCCCCAACTTTCCCCAACTTTAATGAAAACATTATAATAAAATGATTTTCTCAGCACCGCATTTGGACAGTGCAGGCAGGATCATCAGCAAAGGGCCTGGTAGTGATGGCCTTGGATAGCAATGCACAACCTGCCATAAAATTGGGTATAGGGTTGTTTACATTTTCAAAACGCGTTTTATAAAGCTAATTTCTTATATAAAAATGAGCCAAATATCATCTCTTATGGCTCTTATTTGGAACCTATTTCAGTATATCAGATCACCTCAGAGAACCTGCGCTTGACCCTTACCATGATCCCCAGAACCCAGGAGGTGGTAAAGGAGTTACTTCTACAATAAAAAGATGTTTATGCAACTGCTGAGGAAATGGTGGTATATGTGATCTCAGTAGTAAGAATGGTCAATTTTCCTCTCCATTTTATGATGCAAAAACGTACCCTGGAGGCATGCTTATGCCTGAAGAAGATTTTTATGGTGAAGTGTTGGCGTTTTCTACTTTGAATAAAGATTATTCTGGATATTTTGTTGACTGCTACCATTTTATCCCCCTTAGAAAAATCAGAACAACTATTTGGTGGATACAGAAGCCTTTGAGAATTTTATTGACCAAGACCTAGCAGACTACCTTGAGTTGAATTACTTGCCAGGTGGTATGGTTAGGAAAAAGCTTATAAGGTATTCCCACGCTTCAGGTTCCGGGGTTAGTGGATTATCAAGTTGGAAAATATCATTTGGCAGACCGCTACCAAGCCATCAAAAACCTTCTGTACCCCATTATTTTGGGTGAAGAGTGGTGGAAAAGTTTGACTTCAAAATAAATTTGATAGAAAATAACTTGTCCTTAAATTTTAAGAATGGTCATGAATTATTTATCCCATTGTCTAAATAGAACTCTCAAGGCGATTGGCTTCACTGGCCAAATATCCACACTCTTTGTCTTGCTTATTTGCTAAAGCCCTCTCTGGAAATACCCTTACCTTCCTGTTTAAGGGGCTAGAATCTTAGTTTGATGCAGCCTCAGTCAATGTACTACCAACTCACTCAGAGTTTGATTGCAAGTTCAAACTCACCATCGATCTAGTGTGTATATCTTCTCCCATTTATCTTTTGACTGTATGGGATGAAGTTTCCTTAAATGTGTGGTTTAAGGAGCAGTTAGATAAAGGTGTGATATTTCAGCATACCTACCTGGTATTCTCTACTTCTCTCTGTGGAAAAGTCAGATGGTACCTTATGCCCATGTGTAGACTATGGGAATCTCAACAACGTCATAGTACCATACTTGCATCCCACCCCTTTGAATTCTCAGATTGCTCGCTATGTGAAGAAGAAAAAACTCTTATCCAAACTGGAATGCTTAAATGCGTTCAATCTGATCCATATTGAGAAGGGCCAGAAGTGGCTAACTGCATTCCATACCCAAAAATGAATTTTCCAGTTTTGAGGCATGCCCTTTGGGCTGAAAAACGCCCCAGCTATCTTTCAACACCATATAGATGCGGCTTTGGGGAACCTGCTTGGTGTGTGCGCGGTAGCTTACATGGATGATATCCTAGTATTTTCTCCCTGATCAAGAGTCTAATGATATACACTTATAGCAAGTGGTGGAGAGTTTGAGGGAAGCCAACCTTACACTGAAAATCAGTAATTGTGAGGTTTTTTAAATCCCAGGTCACCTTCCTGGGAAACATCATGTTTGACCAGGGCCACTTGATAACTCCAGACAAGGAAAAGGCCATTTTCGAGTGGCCTAACTCAACTTTGGTCAAAAGATTGAGGAGTTTTTTGAAGACGTGTACGTTTCTTAAAAAATTCACACCAAATCTTTCTAAAGTGGCAGTGCCCTTGTATAAGGTGAGTGGGGCAAAAGTGCTCCAGTGGTCCCCAACTCTGTAGAATGCCTTCCAAGTGGTAAAGTGCACCCTTTTATCCATAAGTGCCATTCACCATGTAGACCTCAAAAAGGAGTTTACTATGGCTTCTGATGCTTCCAACTTCATCATGGCAGTGGCCCTATTACAAGTAGGTGAAAATAGAATAAAGCATCTGGTGGGATATTTTTCTAGAAAGATGTCTCTTCCTGAGTTAAACTATGCCATATATGACAAAAAGTTAATAGTAGTGGTTGAGGCGCTGACTTATTAGCGTCATCACTTTCATGGCTCATTTCAACCTTTCTGCATATGTACAAATCACTGTGCCCTGTTGTACTACCATGTACCTCATGTCTTGACCTCATGGCAGACCACTGGCATGAACCCTGGCCCAATTTACATTTTCTTATGAGTTTATAAAGGGCAAGGAGAATGGTTTGGTGGATGCATTAATTTGAACCCTGCACTAGATCCTGATTCTAAGGAGGTAGAGGTACACAACACCCACTTGGTAATTCCAAAAGGTAAGATTATGTTTCAACTTTCTTCAACCTTGGTCTGCAGGCCAGCGCTTGCTCCTCTGGAAAATTTGGAGGAATATGGTATGTTCAGAAAGGTAGTCCTTTACAGCCTTTGTCAGCCAAGTATACTATGGTCCTTACCAAGATCATGTTAAATTAGGTGTAAATTGCCAGAAGCTACCATGTAAAGGATGAGATGGTGTGGTTCTAGGGGCACTTATAGGTTCCTGCTGGACTACTTTGCCTGTAAATCATCCAGGACCATCATAAAAGAATCACATTTGGCCATCATGTAAAGGCAAAGACTAAAGAGCTAATTTGGCGCACTTACAATTGGAAGGGATTAGTGATACAGGTTGTCAGGTACTGTAAGATGTGCTGGTCTGCAATAAAATGAAGCTAAATTGCCAGTCCCTCATGGGGCTGTTGATACAATTATAAAAGGCTGAAGGGCCTTGGAATTCTATGTTGGTGGATTTTGCTGTGGAGGTACCTGCATCTGATGGTTACAACGCCATCATGGTAGTGTTGGACCGTTTTAAAAAGTTTTCCCACTTTATCCCTTGCAGAACCATAATAACTATGTTAGAGATGGCTAGGCTCTTTGTATCTCACATGTTTGCTCTTCATGGAATCCCTTCAATATGTAATTAGTGATTTGGGGCCCCAGTTTACTTCTTTTTTTTGGGAAGAATTGTATAGCACACTTCAGATTCATCCTTGCCATTCAACTGCCTATTACCCTAAATCAAATGGACAGACTGAACAATTGAACCAGTGCTTGGAGCAGTTCCTGCATTGTTACACTGCTGCAAATCATTTAGATTAGGTTTTCCATCCCTCCATGGCCTAATTTAGCTATAACAACGCCCAACATGCATCAATCAGTTGTTCCCCCTTCTTTGCCAACTATGGTTTCAATCCTGCCTTCAACATGGAGACTCGTTGTGGATCCAAGGTGGAAGTGGTGGTGGTCTTTGCAAAAAAAATTAAGAAAGTACATTGGGGTGATCAAAAAACTTGAATGCAGCTATGCAAGCTTATAAGAGAATATGGATGGGTAGAGATGGGTAGGTCCTGCATACATGGAAGGGGATCTTGTGATGCTGTATTCTAAAAATATCCTCATCAAGAAACCATAAAAAAAATTGGGACCAAAGAGGATAGGGCCTTACCAGATTTTCAGAAAGGTGGGCCACGCCTCATACCAGTTTAATCTTCCCCCTAGTCTTAATCTTTTCATTATACCATGAAAGTAAGCTTATGTTGTTTGAGGGCCCCCTACCAGAGACTCCATAGGTTTATATTGTGGATAGGGCGCCAGAGTGAGAAGTGGAGGAGATTGTAGCCTCACGCCAAGTAAGAAATAGGCCAGAGTACCTTGTATCCTGGAAGGAATTTGATGCAGTGGAAAACAGTTGGGTACCAGCGCAAGACTGCACCTATGCCCAAGATCTGATCAAAGTTTTTTTCATAGGCGTTTCCCCAAGGCTGCAGGACCTAAGTCTCAGCAAACCATCACTATTATTAAGTTGGCCCCAGCCCACAAGAGCTTATCTCTGGTGAATGCCCCTGGAGGGGGGGTGGAGCCTCAAAAGAATGAGAGGGTAATGTCAGCTTGATGACATGATTGAGGGTACCAACTGTAAGGGTAAAGCTAGTCATCAGGAGGCCAAAAAGGCTATGTTAGTAGGCCTTCCTGACCTCAAACATACCCTGGACCAATTCTGGGTTCAAGCGAGATATACCCAGATTGGTCCTGGGGATATGAGTGATGCTCAGCCTTACATTACAGCAGGGGTGTTAAAATGTTATATATCACATTCAATGACAGTTCAATTTGTTTTCTTGACAAACAGGGTTTCAAAACACATTTGAATTTTGAGATTTCTGAATTATGTTGGCCTTGCCTACAATCAATAACTCAAGTTTGATCAATATTGAGCTACAGTACTCTGGCCAATGGAAGCGTGCACCTATTGGTGCACTTTGGCTTAACGCCACTTCCACCAATCAATGATTTCCCCCTATTGTTTAAGTATGTTTTCTCATGACCAACCTTCCTTGTTAGTCAACTTTACTAATAAAAATCCCCACTAAGCTTTACATTTTTAATATTTTTTTGGGTGAACCTGTACATGGACCTCCTCAAGGAATACTTTACCATTATTGGCCAGTTTAATATAACTAAATTATCACCTGTAACTTGTACACCACTGGGGTTTCCTGGTCCCCTCCAAATCAAAGCGCCAAGAACTCCTGCACTGATCTCCGCTTGGATATGGGCTCCTATTTAGGGTCCGACCAAGTTTGGTTATTTATTTGCTCTCTTCTACTATATACAGCGCTGTACACTCTTGCCCTAGGTCCCTTTTGCTCTGGCATCCTCTGAAGTGCCCTGTTTACCATCCAGCTAATGACTAATTCCCTAGCAGTGTGGCTGTGCATTACACACTATTTTGCTGGAAATGGGAGAGTTACAGAAACTCTCCTTACACAACCCTGAAACCAAGGTGATATTATGTATTTACTCTGATGGGACATCCACTTCATAAAGGTCTAGAGGGCAACAAGGGAACCTGGCCCAGCAGGTTCCCTCACTATCAGATAGCCCATTTTGCATGTAGTAGCCATTTGGCTATGCTGGACTGTGCACCCTCTTTAAAGAGCTGATTTTAATCAGGTGCTAGGTGTGTTCCCCACATTGGGAGGGCTAATCCAGAAGCCCAGTCCTGACTAGCATTCATTGGGTTTCCTTCACCATAAGGATCCAGAATTTATCTTGGATAAGTTACTTGGGGCTCAGGGTAACTTGCCTTAAGAAGCCCTTAGAGTGGCAACCTCTTTCTTGGGAGCTCTTCCTTTGTGGGTGCTCCCTATAGCAGAAGGTGATCTGATAAAACAATTAAAACTATTTATCCCATTTTGACTCAGAATTTGCATTTCTAAATCCCAAGTCAAAATGCCTAGGGGATTTTCAACTGAGGTTGGCTCTGCATCAGGGTTATACCCTCTCCTAAGCTATTCTTTAGGCTTAAAAAAGCTTAAAGTATGGTCTGGGGAGGGCTCCTCTAAGAGCAACCTTAAAAGGTCAAGCCTGCACCATTCTGAAGCTTAGTTCAGAATTTTTCAGATTCCTTGGTCATTTAGACCATACTTTACCTAGAAATGTTAGGGTGCAACAAGGTTTTGTTGCATAAAGAAAAACCTGAGCTTTCAGGACATTGGCCCTCCCCAGTTGCTCTGTCTTTTCTTGTACTTGTGCCACTAGTGAAATGCTGAGAATCACCTCAATTGCTTTCTTAATTATGTTAAATAAAGGTAAAGGGTTACTTTAGGGGTTTGCAACCTTGCTTACCTGTTATTCTTTTTTGACATTCAAGATTTCCTAAATTTTGAGGATTAAAGATGGGTTGTTATTATCTAACCCTAACAGTTTATCTAAGTGATCCAACAGCCAAGTTGGACCAAATTTGGTGTCAATTTACTCCACCAAATATCAAGCACCTGGCAAACAGGATCTGGGTAATTCCATTCATTACAGTAGTAGAGAATGAAATGACTTACTTATATTGATCATACCCTTTCAGAGATCCTAAGGTAGTCCCAGTAATTTCTTTACTCCTTGTGGCATAGGTGTAGCTTTTCCTTACCTTTTGTCTTTCAAGTTGATTCTTCAATGGACTAACCATTGTTTATCAATGAGTTGGATGGGAGAGGTGATTTGACTCCACTTTCAACTTCATTCCTGTTTGACATCTGCAGCCTGACAATCTTGATTTATAGTTTCTGATAGGATATAAATGTCAATTTTGAATGAAACTACCTTTACCTTATGCAACATTATTAAGACTTGGACTTGATTTTCTAATATGTTCCAATTTTTGTCTAACTTTTTCTATATAAAGCTGGAATTCATAGCAAGTTTTGACTATGCAAAGCAAACAAAAAATTCGAGTACTCTAGATATTCAGTTTTGTTAAATAAGTTACCCTGTACGTCTAGCTGAAACAAAAATATGTATAATAATAAAATTTTAACTATGAGCCAATAAAATTTAAAAATTAGAGCAATCTAGTTAATAAAACACATTCACTGACTGACTGACATCTGAAACCTTCGAGTCTGATAGGGTCAATCTATTTGGGTAAGTGGGTGAGAATTGGTGAATCTTATCAAATCTGAAATTATTGAGCCTGATGAATTCAATCTATTTGGGTGAGTGGGTGAGAATTGACAAATATTATTGAATAATTCACCAAATTGCTCACCTGAAGCTAATCGAGTCAGATAAGTTTAATCAATTGGGTGAGTGGGTGAGAATTGGCAAATAAGATCGAATCTGAAACTATCAAGTATGATGGGTTCAATCTCTTTGGGTGAGTGGGTGAGTATTGGCAAACTTTATCTAATAATTCACCAAATTGCTCACCTGAAACTCAGCAAAAATCAGTATTAGAGTTAAGTAGATTAAGTATGATAATCAACTCACCAGCCACGAGGGCAACAGCAAAGCTGTTAGTCCGAGTGGCTCAAGAGTAGTGCTGGCACAGCCTATAGGCTACTATGTGAGCTTATCATCTGATAAACTTTAAATACGGTAGCGAAGCATGGGTATTTGGATGTTAGGTTTATATATTTTAAAACCTGCCTAATTTGGTTCACTTAATTAATAAAATACTTTTGGCAAGTTAAGTAGAAAATTGATTTAGTAGTTTGGAAGATATGTCACTTACTCAATGCTTTTAAGTATAAAGAGATGTTTCGGGTAGCAGTTTGGTGTTATTTGATTGATTCGATAGGTTTTTTGTTTCGTCGAGTGGTTAATGGCTTTTGGTCGAATCGATAGGACATAGTTTAGCTTTGAGGGGTGATTAGTTATTGGTTGTTTTAATAAGTTCAGTTAGGTTTAGCTGAGTGGTTGGTGGTTTTTGGTTGATTCGATTGAGCAATTAGATTTGGCTGAGTGGTTTTGTTTATCTATAATATAAAATCTAAATTAATAAATTGAAAATCTGAAATTTTATTGACACCGTCGAAGCACGGGTAAATCGGCTAGTACTAAATAAATTAATTTAGGATAATATTTTTTGAAAACATTAAATCATAAATATATTCAAATTTAAAATTTTAATTTATAGATAGCTTGCTATTAAGATATTTAATATAAAATAGAAAAAAGAGGAAATAGTTGAGTAAGTTTTCACCTACTAAGCCTAAGCCAAAAATTCTCAACTTCTGCGATATGCTTCCTCAATTTGGCGAATGAAATCCTTAACATCATGCCCATCGTCGCAGTCCTTCCAGACCTGGTTGTGAACGCACTTATGTTCACCTTTATTTACAAGTATTGTGCAACTTTCTAAATTAAAAGCTATGATAAATTAAAAAAAAAAATGATATCTGAATAGGGATGTAATACCTCATTTGCAAATTTTTTGCTATAGAAAGGCTCGTCTTAAGCAGTTGAATTCCTTCCTCTTGAACACAATTTTCAAACCTTTTTATGTGGATTTCAGAATCTCTTAAACATATATCGGTTATTTTCTTGGACACTCCAATCTCATTAACGTCATTGTTGAGACACAGGACAAACTTAAACCAATTCCTTGGAGATATCTTTTTTGCGCATAGCTCTTGGATGTTTCCTAAGCACTACCGCGATAAGTCGTAAGTCAAAAATTTAGATACTTCACTTTCCCCATGTTTGCAAGTAATTCCAAAGTTAGGCTCAGAATTATTTAATGTTGCAATGAAATCCATGTCAAGGTCAATTTTATCTCCAACCTTTTCAACTACGAATTTTTCAAAAAGAATGCTTCAAAGTACTTACCAACTTCACTAAACATTGACTCGCAAAAAACAGCATCTATAAAGTAAATCAAGAAGAAGAAAGGTTGTACCTGGGCATTTCGACATCACAAACAAGTCGACGGGAACTTTGCGCTTTTTAAAATCAAATACATCCTTTGTTTGAATTATTTCACCGCTCCAAAGACGAAAATAAGTAATGAAAAGGAACGTAATGCTCATAAAAGTTGCCATAAGTAATTTTGGGAATAAAAACATTGTAATTTAAGTAAGGTGTATTACAAAAGCTATAATAAATAAGTCGTGAGGGTTGCTGCGATATGCATGAACTTATCCTTAAGTTTAGATTCTGATTTGATACGAACTTTGGCCAAGTGATGACATATACTATGTCATAGTGAAAACGAAACATAGGAACCATTAGGGAGAGAATATCCCTTATTTTACCCTTAATCCATTTTTATCTGAAAATCTTTGAAATCCTAAAATCACCTATCCTTTTTGACAATTTTTCATAATGATCAGGTTTTTAAAGCTGATCATTTTCCACAGCAAAATAATTCAAGGTTAATTTACTTCGATGTTTACTTTATTTAAATTTATCTCAATCAACCCAACATGCGGAATTTGGATCTAAATCCTGGACTAGGCTCACAAATGACAGATTTCACAAACTGATAATTATGATACTCGAGGTACTGATAACACCTTGTTGGGATTCTCCCTGGATTAGGTAAAAGCCTTGTCCAGGGGGAAAATTGATATAATCATACAAAGGGCATAATTTGCAGATGGCCCAATAATTTGAGAATGGAGTTTGATTCAACTTAAACATCAAATTTGGGACTTTTCCCAAATTGTGCTGAATTTGGGAAAATATATATTTCCTATTCATTATCTAATCTCTATCCACTCTTTATCTATTCCCATATATCCTAGCATCAGGACTTTCCTACCAGTCCCATGACACTACCCTTAAATATCTCTATTCCTATCCTTACAATCCTGATTCCTATCCTTATATTTTGAAGCACTATAAATAGTACTAAATTCTTCTAAATAAAATACTTCTTACTAGATCTCTTAATTTATTTTACTTTAATGGAAACTATCTTGTCCATGGCTGCTAACTTCGAAGCCTGGCCTTCAGATGATCATGCTGCCAATGATTTCTCCCTGGCGGCCCAACAAAATGGTGCTTTCTGCCAGGTTGCTTCCAAGTTACACTATGAGGATATAGCCTTAACCTTGGATAAAAAGAGTTTTCAATCCTCAGTAGGTACTCCAGACCCTGACCTTTTGGCATACCTACACTGGAATAGATGAGATGCAATCACTGTGGGAAATGATTTTACCAAGAAGAGCTTTATATGTTCTAGAGAAGAAGGTCCTATACAGTTCAAAATACCAGGCCTACTCAAGCCCTTACTCAATTTATTATATATACCTGAAATAATTGAAACAGATGAAAAAGAGCAATATAGCCAATATCATAAAGTGAAGAGATTGAAAAAGGCAATACTTTATTATATGCAGGAAGCAAAATATAGCAAGAAAGAATGGGACAACAACTGAAGAGACACTTAGAAAAATATCACATAGAGAAATGACTACTGGCCTATAGGATGGGTTTCCCATTATGAGGAAAAACTCTTTAAATTTCTCACTAAAGTGAAGCAATATAAAAAGAAGCTGAGCAAATTGATGCTTATCCTTCAATCAAAGAGTGAAGATCAAATAAAATAGAATACTCATAATTTAAAAACAACAAATGAATTTAATATTAATAATAATATTTATTTAGGTGACCAAAACCCAATTCTCTGCAATGACATCATTTTTCAGTCTGATTTAGTGAAAGAAATCAGAACAAATTTTATTGAATGTTTGGAGTTAAAAGTGCCAAATATCAATTTGGATGAGCATCATCTGACCAATTGGACCAATCAAGTTGGGCCAACAAGTCAATAATTAGCTTCTGAATTTGATGCAGGCAGCAAGCTGCAGGAATTTTTGGGAAGCACCAAAAACAATTGGTGCATTGATGCAATTTAAATGCCAGGCAAAATATTTGGGACTTACCTTTGTATCATTGGAAATAAGCTTTATGACTCTCTTTCTGCAATGCTACCACTTTCTGACTTTGACGGCACCCCTCCAAAAATTGGACCAGATATTACTAAGATAAATGCTAATCCCTATGAAAAAACAGATTCTGGAAAAGCAAAGCTCAATAAACCCTTTCTGAAAATCCTATCACTTTTTGACTTCAATGGCTCCCCTCCCAAAATTGGGCTACAAATCACTAAAGCAAAAATTCTGAATTACCTGGTTCAGCTCTCAGATGGGGATAGCGCTGATCTCTATAAAAATGAAAGTTCTGAAAAGGAGAAACTTGATAAACCCTTTCTGACAATCATATCACTTTTTGACTTCAATGGCTCCCCTCCCAAAATTGGGCTACAAATCACTAAAAAAATTCTGGATTACCTGGTTTGACCCTCAGATTTGGATAGCACCAATTCCAACAAAAATGAGAGCCAAGAAAAAGCAAAGCTTAATGACTCCTTTTTGGCAATGCTACAACTTTTTGACTTTGGCTCCCCTCCAGAGATTGGGTCCAACATTACAAAAGTGATTGCCAATCCTAAAAAAACCTTCTGGCATTTTGGCCCATCCTATCAGCTGCTGCCCAAGTTAGAGATGCAGATCATCTGTTTTGGGCACAATGAGCTTTGCTACAAGGTACTCAGTGACACATTTGTGCCACATCTAAAGTGGGTTAGTGAGGAGAATCTGCACAAGAGTGAGGAGGATTGCTTCAAACTCCATCTCAACCTCAAAACTGACAAGCACACCATTGCCCTCCAGGATCCCATCGCTAAGCAGATTTTTAAGATGGTACCCGAGGAGCTGGCCACCTTTTGTCTGCCATCTGGTCTCAGCGGGCGCTCAACAATCATCTGCAGGTGTGTTCCCTATAAGCTTTATGATACTGGGGCAGATGAGCACCGCCGCAAGAACCTAGACATTGTAGCCACCAATATCTGCAGCCTCATGATCCTTTCTGAATCAAACCACACCTTGGCCAACCATATCAAGTTCTACTTTCACAACTCCTGCACTGGCATCACCAACCTGGACTGCATCAAGTCACAATTTACTCCCCTAGGACAAGGCTTGGAGAGGGCGTTGTTGGGATTCTCTCTGGATTAGGTAAAAGCCTTGTCCAGGGGGAAAATTGATATAATCATACAAAGAGCATAATTTGCAGGTGGCCCAATAATTTGAGAATGGAGTTCAATTTAACTAGAACACCAAATTTGGGACTTTTTCAGAATTATGCTGAATTTGGGGAAAATGTACATTTCCTATTCATTATCTAATCTCTATCCACTCTTTATCTATTCCCATATATCCTAGCATCGGGACTTTCCTCCCAGTCCCATGACACTACCCTTAAATATCCCTATTCCTATCCTTACAATCCTGATTCCTATCCTTATATTTTGAAGCACTATAAATAGTGCTAAATTCTTCTAAATAAGATACTTCTTATCAGATCTCTTAATTTATTTTACTTTCCTCTATTGAAACCATCTCATTAAAGACTGCTAACTTCAAAGCCTGGTCTTCAGATGATTGTGCCACCAATGGTTCCTCTCTGGTGGCCCAACACACCTCAAGTCATAATCAAACTAGAAATCCTGAGTCTTCTTGGCATTAGACTTGTCCAATGGCCTAATATTAACAGTTATAAAGAGAAGTTGCTGAGATGAAACACGTTTCAAATATTATTTATGGTGACCAGTTTTGAAATGATTTTTCAATTTTTAACCAACTTCAAAAAAGGAGGAGGTTCTCAATTTGACCTATATATTTTTCCCCTATGTTTGTTTGTGCATTACTCCAAAAACTACTGGACCAATTAGAATAAACTTTTTAATGTGAGAATGATCCTAAAGTGGTCTCATTCCAATTTTGTAAGGATTGGTCCAGTATCATACCAGTAATTTATTGATATCAATAGTAATAACACTTTCAACATCAGGTATTCTATCATCTAATGAGTGAAGCATGTTAGTGGTAAAAACAGTTTGAATTTCTATATTTTCATCAATATATTATGCTGCTTTGGTATATTTTATTGATATCTTTTCTATGTAGAGAAGATTTTCATCTTCCATTAGCCAAGGTTCAGATGAAGTTTCATCTTCACATAGTTATAGATCTGTATTTTTAACTAACTTTGAAAAATTGAAAAAAGCAACTTAGAAAATATACAAAAAAGTATGAAATAATCAATAAAAATGCACTAAAAAGTATGATATAATTGAAAAAAATATACTAAAAAGTTTATAATAATTGAAAAGTACACTAACAATTATAAAAAAATCACTAAAAAGTATAAAATAAATAATAAACCCTTTTTGAAGTTGGCACCATATTTAAACTGACTTATAGAATTTTTCTCAGTAATACAAATTAGAGCTTATAATAAATTAGGTCTAAGTGTAAACTGTAAGCAACTAAGAATGCACAGTGCTGAATATATTTATTATAAATAATTATATATATATATATATACTTTTTAGTGCATTTTTTGAAGTCAATTATATGATCAACATGATGGTCACAGCCATTATTAGATTGCTCAAATCATGTCAGTTTGTAGATGAGATAGTATAATTTAAGATAATCCTTTAAAGGCCTCAAGTAGAATATTTTATGGCTAAGATGCAGGCAGTCATCAGTAAATGAATTTGGTATTTATCTTATTAACTCTATAAAATGTTTTTAAGCTGGCTGTTACTATATATCACAACATAGACCTTTTCAAACAGTCCCCTGCACACCTAATATCATACACTCACTTGTGTAAAGACTTATGCACATACTACTGGAGATATGAACATCTGTGAAATAAATAATCATATAAGATACCACATTCAAAGAAATTACAAGCAACAAACAAAACTAACCAAAAATGGAGACTTCAACAAATAGTACACTAAGATACTGCACTAAACTGAGGTCTGCTCTTTACAACGTCTAGCCTGAAATTTAAAAATAGTCAAAACACAATTACTATATTGATAGCTCACACATGCACACATTAACAAGATTATAAATATATAATGGTGAGCACTGATTTTACTTTGCAGAACATGTAAGATGAATATTACTGCAATAAAGCACTATACATCCACACTTGGTGAAGACTCAGATGTAACTTAACATAAGGTTAAATATAGATTACAGATCTATTTCAGTTCACATAAGAATGTGTCTAAATTAAAAGACTAATAAAGATGAAAAGTATCCACCAATAGGTTTAGTTTTTTGAAGAACTTATATCTGTGTCTCATACAGTATCCTGTATAGAAAAATTTATAAACAAAAAGAACATATATATACTCAGCACTTTGTATTCTTAGATGTTTACAGTTTACAATTGAACCTAATCTAATATAAGCTCAAATTTGTATTTGTGAGCAAATTTAATAAGTCAGTTTGGAAATATGGCGTCAACTTCAAAGAGAGTTTAAATTAATTATTTATACTTTTTATCAACTATTTTAAACTTTTTAGTGAATTTTTTATTGATTATTTCATAAGGGTGTTTAGCCATCTTTCTCTCACAAACCTCATTTTTAATTCAAAAAGTGACCAGAACAAGTTTTGAGGGAACATCCGCATGTCAGTGAGTAGTGCAACTACAAAGCAGTACACCACAGCAAACCACCCAGCGTAAATAAGACATTTCACCCATCTGTGTGAAGCATATAGAAAGGGATGGCTTGCTTGTGCCAATTACAATCTAATCAAGATGTACGTCAAGATGGACAAACCATCCTGATGACTTCCCACCAACCAAGGCCCCATACAACTAATAACGGAGAAGGCCAAAATAATAAGTGTATGCCAAATAACAAATCAGCAGCATGAATGACAAAGAAATGCTAAAACTCGACAAAGGGCCACAAAAAAACCCTTGCAATAAGCGTGGATAACAGAACTGACTCTCCAGGATTGGTGTCCACCAATAATCAAACAATAGGAGCAACTACCAGAGAGTGAGAAATAACGCTGAGAACAGAGGTGTCAGGGATATTCCCCACCAAACCTCAATCAGCAGAGGGGATCAGGGCCTCACAGGGTAAAAAAGATTTTTTTAGCAAAACCAAAAAGTTTGGACAAAGTATTGGTTGGATCTGAAATGGACTCAGATTCAACCATAAATATCTGCCACTCAAACCAGCAGGGCAACAACAAAAAAAGTTTTCTGCTATTATGGAGAAACTTACTGATGATGCTTGGAGTAATTGCTTAAAGGATAAGTCAGGTACAAGTCCTGACAAAGCCCAGTTGGGAGGGAGAACAGTCCCCAATCAAAATTGATACAGCAACCTGAGCAAATTGTCAGACATGATCCCCAATGAACCATTGAGTGCAATCCCCAACAAATTCAAGTTGACAGTGGGGGCTAAATTAGCCCAGAATCGATTGCTGAATCCAAATGGGCCATCAGTGACAATCTCCAACAATTTCAAGTTGATGGAGGGGACTAAAATAGCACAGAATCAGTCACTAAAAGCAGTATAAATCATTGGGGACCAACCCCAATGGGGGTGAAGCTATCTCAGGGACAGAATCTGAAGGATCTGACAACCAGGAAAAGTCAGCTAAAAATTAAAAGTGTTACTGGAAGGGGACAAAACCCCAACAGTGGTCAAGTCAGTGACTAGGGCTCCGGTGAAGTACACCCCTGTTCAGATGAAAATGTTAGCACATTGTGGCATGTCCGCTTATGAAATCAAACAATGGGAGGCCCTTCAGTTCCTGTATTCAACAGCGACTCAATAGGTCTCCAAAACATCAAACTGGTCATCATGGCTATTTGGTGGGACCACAAGTTTTCTGATGGGGTGGCCAAATGCTAGCTCAATACCCAAATCTCAATTAACATGGCAGTACTCTTCAAGGCGTCAAAGGTTCATACTGAAGACACCATTGAATTGATGAAAATCGCCATGGAGAACAAAGTGATTAAAGCCACAATTTGTGAAGACTTAAAACTGGCAAATGCAAAGGCCTGGATGGATGTCAGAATTGACCTTCTAAATGTGATGGAATATAACAAGACCAGTATAACAGTGTGATCCACTCAAGGCATTGGGGTCTCAGGCCTCAAACCAACATTTTTAGCCAAGTATGCAAAATGATTTCCAAATGATTCAACCGCCCTCAAATGGGTCTGACATACCATTTCAGTAGACACTGCCCTGGAATGGTACAACACCACATTCTCCCCAGAGGAGGCGCTGCCATGGATTATGGCCAGGTTCAAGGCCAACGAGGCCTTACACTGGTTATACACCAAAATCCCACCAGCCACAGCATCAGACCTGATGAAGGCAGACTGGATGAAGGCAAAGGCAGTGGAGTTGGGACCCTTCCGGGATTGGTTGCCAAAAGAGGCCATTAACTGGTCTGCCAACATATTCACTCCAATAAAAATGAAATACTGGTTCCAAGCGGGAGCCTGTATGGTCCTAGTATGTGAATGGGTGGATCTGGGTGTGATGAAACCAATCCACAAAACCATTTGAGGCTGACCTTTCTCTATCAAAAAGTGGAAAATATGGCATGACATCACAACAATCGCCAAAGCTGCAGACTGGATGCAGCGGGATTCATCCCAGTGTCAGCCCAACCATGGATGGAACATGAGATTTTACCACAGGTGGCAATGGCGATGAAAGGGGTCATGACCCTGGACCTGGGCTGAGAATGGCTTAAAGTGGGGATCTGCACCAAAACCATCTGGGATTGAAAACAATGCTTTCTGAAACCAACGCTAGCTGCCCCAAGCCGCCAAAGGTTTTACCCCCTTAAAAGCCTTCCAATGGATTGATGTGGGAGTTCCAGCTGCCATGGCATGGATATTTATAGATGGGGGCTGGAATAGTTTAATGGTAAGAAACTGGTTCCAGCATAGTTTGGTTATGCTGGAGGCTCTTCAGAAATACCTACACCCAACGTGCAGCCTGGAATCTGCCCTCATGTGGTACCAACTTGGTTTCTCACTGATGAATTCCCTTGAGTGGCAAAACCTCAAATTGGAGTGCAAATGGATAATAGCATCAATTGTTGAGGTATCAGCATTCACAAATTGAAGCGTTTTTCATTTGGGGATTCAGCCCCAATGAATTGGTAAGCTGGATTTTAAAGGGGAAGACCCCCGCCAATGTGCCTAAACCAAGTGCAAAAACCAAGTCCAACAGCGCAACAGCAGCGCATACTGATGACAACACTTGGAATGGAGCAGGAAGCCACATCAAATACATCCACCAGTTAATCAGCTGAGGCTTTACAGACCGCCAAGCGCCAAAACCTTACCTAAAGGACGCTATCTGAATCCATCTGCAGCTAGTGGAGGAGGAGTTGTCTGAACTGATAATGTCGATTTATCAGGAGCTTGTCAAAGTTCTAGTAGGAGGGGACTTTGACAATCACTGGGTACCCAAACAGGGGTATATTGATATAGCAATCCCAGGTGAATTGGACTGCAAAAAACTCCTTAAGATTGGGATCAACTACAAGGAATTTTATCTGCAAACGGAGCTGACCAGATATGCCAACCAAACATCAATATGGGTAACTTTCCAAAACCTCCTGACTGATTGCTAAAGGGAGTGGGTGCACAAAGCAATCTGAACCGGATTATTGTATTATGGGGAAGTATGAGAATTTCAGCAAGCTGGCGGCAATTACATTGCAAAGTGCCTCTGCCCCTGGACAGTGGAAGCGCTCTATGAACTGGCACCCTGGATGAAGTTAAACAAAATAGCTTTGCCCCAATTCATCTGCCTGCCCAGCCTAAACAGGGTAGTGTATCTTAAGAAAGAAGATGCCAAGCAAGTGTGCTGGTTCTGCTACCAGACCAGCCACACAATGGATCAATGCCATCACCGCAAAGGAAAAACCACTCAGGAGTACAATTATGACCCCCTTGGTGGGGTCACCAAGGTCAGAACCAAGACTTTTCTTTGACTGAAAGCCCAGGAATGGATTCTGCATAACCTAATGGAGGTCATGGACATGAAACGCCAACAACAAGAGTTGGACTTGGCACATAGGGAATCATGGGAGTGAGAAGCAGCCAAGCAACCCAAAGCAGATGATAAGCCATTCATAAATCCAAACCCTGAATCATATGTAATGGATGAAGGAATGGGTCCTGAACCAACAGAGCCACACCTATCCCAAGTGGAATGGACGATCCGCAAGGGAGAAATGATGGCAAAAGGCGAACCTGAAGAAATCCCCCAAGAAGGGATGGATGCAGGATGCCAATAAATCAAAATCAAAGCCCAACAAGCTGAAAGCAAATGCAAAATCAAATCGAAAATCATCAGCAAAGCAACCTAAGGAGACTGGCAAAAAATAAGTTGATGTGACAAAATTTTCAAATTCAGCCAGAAGGACACCAACTAAAAATCGAGAGCAGCCAACAAATTGAATGAAGGGGTGAGAATCTGAATGATGGATGAGGGGGAATCTGCTGCTCTGCCAGTAGAGAAGATGGAGCACCTGGATCTGATTATAAAACCATCCCCAATATCCATCAATATGGAGATGGGGATGGTAGCCAAATTCCTGGTGCACAGGATGCTCAGTAATATAATCCCAGTTCTGTCCAACTGGACCTGCAGCCAAGCAATAACCCACGCCCACCCTTAATGCCTTCTTCTGCCAACAAACAAACCTCAGTATGTGACTCAATCATTAACCCAGAAAATGCTAACCCTCATACCTGTAGGATAGGCATATGGAAATGAGGATTGTGACCACAAATGCTCAGGGGATGGCGAGCATACAAATGAGGAGGAGGAAAATGTACCATTTAAAAAACTAATAATATTGCCCTAATTTTTATTCAGAAATGCAAGCTGGCAAACAAAAGAAAATGGTGCTAATCTCAAACTGTGACGTGTTGAGCCACCCATGGTCCTGCCAGATAGGCTGTCAAGCCCTCTGGACAGATCATGTGGCGATCATTGCAATGAAAAAGAAAATAGACTTGGAATTTGTGGAGGAAATTCACGCTGGAAGGATCTTGATAGCGACTGCTACAAACATGGAAACTGGCAAGAGACTTCATGTGATGGCAGTCTACGCTCTGCCAAAGCCCCACAAAAACTGTATCTTTTGGGAATTTTTATTGGAAGTGCCATCTGAAGTGATAACAGTAATATCAGGGGACCTGAATTGTTGGTCAAATGTGAGTTGGGATACGTTCCTGTCTAGTGAATGTCCCAACAGAAAGGCCAATGAGATGCTAGAATACCTAGTCAAATTTGGGATGTGCCTAGTGATTGACAAAGAGGACGATGACCTGGTCAACTTAATGTGATAGTTATATGACTCCACTGGTCTTCACAGTCCGGTTCACACCTAGATTACATCCTAATGTTGTCAGACCTCAAGCTGTTGACGTCAAACAGTAAGGTGAGTATAAACGCCAAAAGTGACCACATGGTTGTCTGCATGGATATCAATCTTGACAAACCTCCAAGGAATCGCGAATGGCAGTTGGCACCAGCCATTCTGAGGGATGGGAAATGGCACCAAACAATCAACGAAGGACTGGACCAACTGGTCGTATATCTGGATAGCCACCCAGAGATGAACCCGCTGGAATGATGGACTTGGATCAAAGCAAATTGAAGAACAATAGCATGAAGCTCAAAAAAGTGACCACCTGCAAGCAAACTGCCACCGCAAAACAGCTGAAATCTAAGTTAGAGAGGTTGAGGCTCACCAGGTGGGACAGCAAAGACTGGTGGAGCGAGTACCAAAAAACGCACAAAAAGTATTGGGCCCTAATGATGAAGCAAGACTCAGAGCGACAGACTAATGTGACGCACCAGTATCAGAGCTTAATGGGGATGATGACCAAAGAGGGCCTGGTGCACCTCAAGGAAATATGAACCAAAGCTAGGATAAGGGAAGTGGAGACAGCGGAAGGGGAAGTATTAACAGAACCAGAGACAATTAAGCATGAGATTGAATTATTTTACAGAAAACTTTTCCAACAACAAGAAATGAGCAAATCAGCAAAAAATACCCTAATTTACCTGTCCAAGCTGTCAATGGGGGGCTGTACGCTGGAAGATGTCACCAAACTATCCGCCAAAATTTCTATTATTGAAGTTAAGCGGGTGCTAGAGGAGTTGCCAAGAATGAAAGCACCAGGCCCTGACAATATGTGCGCAGAAATATATAGCACATTCCATGACTGAATCATGCTGAAGCTCAAAGCTCTATTTAAACACTGTTTATGAAATGGGCAACAAATTCTGGGGGTGTGACGGTTGAGGTCTATCCTCAGCATCACATTGCCCTGATCTTTGGTAAGACAGGGCAGGCTGTGTCTGTATGTATGGAGGAGGAGGGGGCGTTGGTTCTGGCAAGGATGCCTAAGGGGCCAGAGCTTGGAGTAGGCCAAGGAGCAAGATGGGCGTCCAAGTTGGAACAAAATGGAAAACGAGAAAAATGGGTAGTTTTGAGATTCGATTTGGATTAAAATCAAGAATGGAATGAAACGGGTGCTTGGGAGTTTCGCGGTTCGATCAGGATTCAAAATGGAACTGGCGTGGAACTGTTGGGGATCAGAATTGGCACGGAATCATTCAGTAAAGTTTCCGCGATCCTGCTGTAAGGTTTACACCAAACATTATTCAAGTTGGCACCATAAGCTTATATTATATTTTATTTTAGCTTTTTGCCTGTATATATAGGGAAGGAACTGGGAGCTGGAGGCTCCTCAGTTCTGTTTTCTATCAACTTGGCTAAATATTAAATAAAGAACTTAAAATTCATATATTTGTAATTTGAGTTTATTTTAAGATATTGCCTAACTGCAGCCATGTTTGGCTTAAATCAACAAGAATTGGACTTTAAGAGTGAGCTTGGGAGGGCTATTGCCTCCCTCTATACCTTGTCTTGGAGTCAAGGCATGTTGCTGGGGTTAAGTATACTTGCAACTGTCTTCCAGGGGGTGCTTGTCCAATCTTGTAGCGCGCGCACCAGGAGAGTAGTATCAGGAGTCATGTCAGCCTTATGGTCTTTAACATGGATCCTGTTGCCTAACTCATTTGTGGCTCATTGGAAGGAGCCAGTGCGTTACAGGGGGGCCAGGAGACCCAAATTGTACTCTTGTACAAAAAGGGTCTCCAGCAACAACTTTGGAACTGGCACCTGATCGCACTATCAAATGCCAATTATAAGCTGCTAATGCGCATACTATCAAATTGGTTAATGGTGATGGCACTGCGCACACTCCATAAGGCCCAGAACGGATTCATCAAGGGCTGGAGTATTTGGAACAGCATTGGTGCAGTCCAAAACTTACTCCAGGATGTGCAGGAACTGAACAGGGGTATCTAATGTTCCTCAACATGGAAAAGGCATATGGCCAAGTGGCGTGGTCATTCCTACATGAGGAGTTAAAGGTGGTAGGTATCTCTGACACTTTCCGAGCATGGATAACAACACTGTACTTGGGCCTGGTAACCAAGGTGATCGTCACATATGGAGTAACCAATAATATCCCAGTCAGGCAAGGGCTCCAATAAGGTGACTTTATGTCACTGATACTGTTTAACTTTGCAGCCAACATTTTGTTGGTGGCAGCAGATGCAAAAGTCCAGGGCCTAGACCACCCAAACCAAACACCACTGAAAATTTCAGAATTTGCTAATGACATGGTAGTAGCATAATCTCACTAACTGACCTCTAGGGCGCCAAAGAACTACTAGACCTTTATGAGTTAGCTTCTAATGTGAAAGTCAACTTGGCAAAAACCTCAGTAATGAGGATTGGCATCCCG
This sequence comes from Massospora cicadina, assembly GCA_022478985.1. Classification (NCBI taxonomy): domain Eukaryota; kingdom Fungi; phylum Entomophthoromycota; class Entomophthoromycetes; order Entomophthorales; family Entomophthoraceae; genus Massospora; species Massospora cicadina. Next base: position 1,911 of record JAKSZP010013994.1, on the reverse strand, counting down.
AACTTCATCCCACAGACCAACACAAAGCCAATCATGAACTCCCAGATGATCCAATACCTTGGGATACTCTTCAATGATAGGGGACCCATGGTACTGGAAACTGAACAAGAGGTATTGTCAAGCTTATTGGCCCAAATAGCATGCTGGAAGAATTCCAGACTATGCCTTGAAGAGAAAGTGCAGGCAATCAACGTCTTCATTCTCTCCAAGTTGTGGTATGTCACCCATGTGCTGCCAATGAGCCCAAACCTGGAGAAGAAAATCAGGACAATGCTCCATACCTTCCTGTGGTTCAAGGTAAAGGCAGCACCAATAACACTGAAAACCCTGTCAAAACTGAAGAGCAAAGGAGGCATGGGCCTCATGGACTTTGAATCCCACATCTGGCGGATTGGCAAAATCATTTCTTAAACCAATGCAAATGCACATGCGTTGCCTGACCCTAGCATGGGGCATGAACTGGGCAAGAGCTCAAGGTCTCCAAGAGCTGGTCTCTCCTCGCTCAATATGTGAATGGATGGCACACCATCCGCAAATACCCTCCCAAAAGGGTACTCCATACTACTGGTGACTATGCAATTGGGCGGTGCACCAGGGCAGATGGTCATTCGAGTGGCTGGATTGGGAAGCTAACCAAATCCACAGGAATGTCAAGGCCCATAATTCCGCAATGATTTCTGCAATGAGCTGGGAGGAGTGTAACTGAATCACTGACAAATATGCAACCAAGTCAATCAGAATAAGGTACAAATCAAAACTAATCAAGTATGGGGATCCACTCCCAAAGCCAGGGTGCAACCCACCAACTTGGCCACAAATTCTAAGTAAATTGGGCTGCCAAAGGCCACAATACAAACTACCCAATAAAAGGAGTTGATTTTTTCCTGAACTTCTGTTTAGTAACAGCCAAGCAGTGGTCAGCAATCTGGCAGATCCTAAACCGCACATTCAAGTAGGGCAAACACAGCGGGCCATATTACCCGCAAAAGGAGTGCCCCATATGCGCTGTTATAAGATTGGCGTTTTTGTTGAGATACGCCATAATCAATATTTGCGCAGGGTTAAACCCACTGAGCAATAGGACCAACAATATGAGGATTGTTGCCCTTGAAACAACAGAAATAAACTTTTTAATAATAATATGGAGCACTTTCCCACACTAAACTTCTTTATTTGTTATAATAAATACAGCTGATCCTTGCTGTTTCGCCCGCTCTAAGCTATTCACAACCTCCTATCCTTGATCATCTCATCCTGCTTATATGGTAGCAACTTTGGATGGTACCACTTTCATGGCTTAATTATTTACTTCGCCATATCTCACTGGTTCTTCCAATTCTTCATTTGTTAATTCACAATTGCCCAATTTGGCCGATTTTCTAATAACCCCCTATCGCCTCATTTAGAGGCGCTCAATTAATCATAATCATAACAACTTGGTGGATTCCATCCGTTCCACCATATCAACTTATGGCTTATCATCTAGTCATATTGAAATCGCGACATTAACCCTCCTTGACTGGATGATAAGGCTCCTATTGCTTATATTCCCAGAGGAACTTTGCATGCACTCGGTCAATGATCTGACTGCTAGCGGGGTCCTTGATAGTATATACATCTACCCCTGTCTTCTCAATGACTTAAAATGGCCCAATCCAGATACTGGCCAGCTTGTGCTTCCAGCCAAACCTATGTTGATCATGGAATAGGACCATGCCGCCATATTTGAACTGTGCGAGGCCACTTCGCCATATCTGATTAACAGCTTGGCTTTTTGATTTTCTTGGCTAAGCTGAACTAGTACGCTTCAGATTGTAATTTAATCAGCGTATTTGTTAGGACAGTCAAATAGCATTGCGGATCCATTCCGCCAGCGTCCTCTACACAGGCATACAGAAGTGCGGGCAGAGC
>JAKSZP010013993.1:0-25281 GCA_022478985.1 Massospora cicadina | reverse complement strand
CTGCTTATATCTCTCTGGGTAAAATTATGTTTTATGCAAACTGCCATAAGGAAAACTTGCAATGCTCTAGAAAATTAGGCTGATAGACCTCTATTGCAACTGACTTGGGTCCAGATTGCTTAGAAAAATTTGTTTTGAGCTCATTACTTAAATTTTATTTTTTGTTGCAAACATGTAAGGAGAGTGTATATAACTCTCCTGTTCCCAGCGTGGTAGTGCTTGGTGCACAGGGCCAACACCATGGAACTAGCTGTTAGTACAAAAGGTACTAGAGCCCAGAAGAGGGTGCTGGAGCAATAATAACTTAAGTAGATAAGTGTGATATCAATAACCAAAAACCAACCAAAAGTGACTCAGTGCACAGGGTAAGAAGGGGTAAGCGCACCAAGTTGGAGGGTACCTGGGTGACCCAACGATGCATGAGAGAATAACCTAATCATATTCAAAATGTAATGATTTATGTGGTGCAGGACCTCCTTGATGAGGTCCACAAACAGGATTGTCTGAGGTAACATAAAATAAAAATGGGAAAAAAAGAAAAAAAATTAATTGTGATAAATCGACTAACAAGGAATGTTGGTCACAAAAATCAAATTTAAGCTTCATTGGGGTAATTTGGGGTCTTCTGAAGCAATCCCAAGTAATGATTCACCAATAGGCAAACACTCCCATCCAAATTAGTAGAATACACTGAGACTGACTTCACTCAAGTAATCAATTTAAGTTATATTCATCCTGAACGCATAATTTTGTAAATGGAACGGGTTTCAAACCCCCGTTCCTCAATCAACCAAATTGAGCCATCCTCATTAATAGAATAGACCATCCTTTTTTATGCCTGGGCTAACGCAAGGAGCTGGGCATTATGCACCTTACTAGTACCAACCTGGGCATATTTGGCTTGTACCCAGCGTTGGTCTACTGTTTGCTTGAGGTCAGGAAGGGCCTGAAGTTTCACCTTCTGGGCCTCCTGCCGCCCAGCCTTATCCTTAGGGTTGGTGCCCACTATCATATCATTCAACCATGACATTATCCTCTCCTCCCAGTGGGGCTCAACCCTCCTCCAGGCGCTTGCGCTAGGGAAAAAGTTCTTGTGGGCTGGGGCCAACTTCATTGCAGCAACGGTCAGTCTGGATTGAGATCCAGCGTCCTGGGGAAATGCTTATGGAAGGCGTCAATCAGATCTTAGGCATGCACACAGTCACGCGCTGGGACCCAACTGTTCTCTGCAGCGTCAAAACCCTTCCATGATACCGGTACTCAAGACTTCTTTTAACATGATGGGAGGCTATTATTTCCTCCATTTCTCACTCTGATGCCCCATCCACAAGATAATCCTCAGGAGTCTCTGGTGGGGGGCCTCAAACAACGTCAATTTACTCTCATGGAAGACAGAGAAGATTCAAAATAAAGAGGGAAAATCTAACTGGTATGGGGCATGGCCCATCTTTCTACCAACACGGTAAGAGTCAATCCTCTTTGGTCCCAACTTTTTGCATGGCTGCTTGATAGGGATGTTACAAGCACCAAGAATCACGAGATCCCCTTCCTTGTACATGAGACCCACTCAGTGCTAACCATCAGTGTTCTCCTTATAAACTTGCATTGACGCCTCCAAACTTGTGAAAACCCCCTGGTGGACCTTCTTGATAGTCTTGGAAAATTCCACCACCGCTTTAAATTTAGATCCACAGCTGGTCTCCATGTTAAAGGCATGGTTAAAGCCATGGTTGGCGAAAAAAGGGGAACAACTGATTGAAGAATGCAAAGTGTTGTTGTAGCTAAAATGGGCCATATGGAGGTGAGAAACCAAATCTGAATGATCTGCGGCGGTGTAACACTGCAGAAACTGTTCCAAGCACTGGTTCACTCGTTCTGTCTGCCCTTCTGATTTGGGGTGATAGGCAGTTGAACGGCAGGAGTGAATATGAAGAGTCTTACACAACTCTTTCCAAAAGACAGATGTAAACTGTGGTCCCCAGTTACTAATGATTTCTTGAGGAACTCCATGAAGCGCAAACACATGAGTGACAAAAAGCCTGGCCATCTCAGCTGTATTTATTGTTGTTCTGTAAGGAATAAAGTGGGGGTGTACTTTGTAGAATAGTCCACCACCACCATGATGGCATCATAACCATTAGAAACAGGTAATTCCACAATGAAATTTACCAATAGAGAAGTCTGGGGCCTTTCAGCTTTCTGGAATGGTACTAACAACCCTGCTAAAGGTTGAAGATTTGGTTTCATTTGATTGCAGATCAAGCACTCTTTACAATACTGTACCACCTGAGCAGGCAAGCCCTTCCAATTGTAGGTGCATCTTATTAACTCCAAGGTATATGCTTTTCCAGGATGACTAATGGCGAGTCCATCATGATGGGCACAGATGATTTCCAGGCGCAGTAGTCCAGCAGAAACCCATAGGCGCCTCTGAAACCACACCATCTCATCCTTCATGTGATAACCCCTGGATAAATCCTCTTAATTCAAAACGCTCTTTTCTAGTACCATAGTATATTTGGCTGATAGCGGCTGAGAAAAGGATACCTTTCTGAACATAGTATATTCCTCAGAATTTTCCAGAGGTGCAAGCGTTAGCCCATTGACCAAGGGAGAGGGAAGTTGGGACACAATTTTATTTGGAAGAATCATCAGCTGTGTGTTATGAACTTCTACCTCCTTTGGATCAGGAGCTAAATAAGGGTTGCAGCTCAGAGAATCCGCCAAACCATTATCCTTGCCCTTGGTGAACTTGTAAGAGAATGCAAATTGGGCAAAGGTCTCATGCCAACAGGTCTGCCGTAGGGTTAGGACATGAGGGGCGCGGTAGTACAGCAATGCTAGGTGATCTGTATGTACTCAGAAAGGTTGGGAGGAGCCATGAAAGTGGTGACGCCAATAAGTCAGTGCCTCCACCACTGCTAGTAAATCTTGACATAAACGGCGTAGTTCAACTCAGGCAAAGAAGGCTTCCTAGAAAAATATCTCACCAGATGCTCTATAACATCTTCATCTACTTTTAACAAGGCAGCCACTATGGCGAAGTTGGAGGCATCAATAGACATAATGAACTCTTTTGAAGGGTCGACATGGCGAAGGACAGGCGTGGACAACAGGGTGCACTTCACTGCTTGGAAGGCATTCTCCAAAACGAGGGACCACTGAAGCATTTTTGCACCGCTAGCCTTATATAAGGGCGCTGTCACCTCAGAAAGTTTGGGCGTGAACTTCTTGAGAAACGTACACATCCCCAAAAAGCTCCTCAATTCCTTGACTGAAGTGAGGGTGGGCCACTCACAAATAGCCGTTTCCATGTCTGGAGTTATCAAGTGTTCTTGGTCAAACATGACGTTGCCCAAAAAAGTGATTTGGGACTTGAAGAATTAACACTTGCTGATCTTCGGTGTAAGGCGGGCTGCCCTTAACCTCTCCACCACTTGCCAAAGGTGTACTGCATGGAACTCATGGTCAGGGAAAAACACCAGAATATCATCCATGTAGGCAACCGTGCATACCCCTAACAAGTCCCCCAAAGCTGCATCAATGCGGCTTTGAAAGTTAGCAGGGGCATTCTTAAGCCCAAAGAGCATGACTAAAACTGTAATATCCCTTTTCTGGTACAGAATGCAGTTAACCACTCTTGTCCCTTATTAATCCGAATCTGATTGAACACATTGAGGCAATCAAGCTTGGAGAAGACCTTACCTTTCTCCACATAGCGCTCTTCTGAGAATCCAAAGGGATGGGATGTAGATCTGGTACAGTGACATTGTTGGAGTTCCCATAGTCTACACATGAGCGTAGAGTACCATCAGCTTTATCAACAAAGAAAAGTAGGGAGCATACAGAGGAGGTACACTGAAAAATAGCACCTTTGGCTAACTGCTTTTTCATTCACCTTTCTAAATCCTCTTCCTCCTGAACAGTCAATGGGTAAATGGGGGAAGAAATCCGCACTAGATCCACAGTGAGTTTGAACTCACAGTCATACTCAGAATGATCAGGTAATGCGTCAGCGGATGCTGCATCAAAGGAAGATTACAAACCCTCCAAACAATAAGGTAGGGGAAACTCCATGGCGGGCTTCTTCATAGAGGAAAGGCTAAGAGTGTGAAAGTGAGACCAGTGGCGCAATTCACCCTGGGCGTTATCCTCTGACAAAGAAACAACTAATGTGCAACCATTCTTTAATTTTAGGGATAGAGTATTCTCTTTAAGGTTAGTTTTAACGTCAAAATTCCGCCACCACTCCACATCCAAATTGATAGGGTACAAGAGGTTTTTGATATCTTGGAAGTGATCAGAAAAGTGGTACTTGCCAACCTGATAGTCCACTGTCCCAATGATCTTCAGATTGGGAATACCTTGGGACGCCCCTCCCCTAACCATACCACCTGTCAAGTAACTCAGACTAAGGTAGTCAGCTAGGCTCTGGTCTATAAAGTTTTCTGTGGCGCCAGTATCCACCAGAAAAGTGGTGCTAATTTCCTTAAAGGGGAGAAAAGGGTAGCAGTCAGTAGAAAATAACTTAAATGGTCTTTATTTAATGCAGAAAATGCCAGTAAATCACCACCAAACTCTTCATCTGGCATTAACATGTCACTCTGGTATGTTATAGAATCAAAGAATGGAGAGGGATATTTGGCCGCTCTTACTACTGAGGCCACATATCCCACCATATCTTCAGCAGAGGCATAAACATTGTTGTATTGTAAGCGCAGCACTTTTTTTCAATTTTCTGAGTGCTGAAAATCATGAAAGAGGTCAAAAGGGATTATCTGGGGTGATTTGATACACAGGAATAGGATACATATCTGAGCCATGAGAGAGCAAATATGGTTTAGAGGTATAAATAGTGTTTCCATTATATAATGCATTTTTAGATGTATACGACCTTATTCCCATGCAGCAACGGAATGCTTGACGTTATACAAGGCCAACATCCCCAGGCCTATCTGCGCCAATTTTGTTGACATCATTTTAACGCGCTGTCAAAGTAAAACTTGTTTACTTTCATCAAATTTGGTAATTTTGGCGGAAAGTTGGAGAGTCATGACTTTCAGACCTAGAAGCGTCCATATCTACCAGGTAAAATCATGAAGAGTGGTACTTTCCAGTTGGAGGTAGCCATAATAACGCCAAGATGATCCAACCTTTGGGGAAAATAGGAAACAGCAGTGTGATTGACCACAGCTGAAGCCCACAGCTGGCGCCCACCGTTTACACTTTGGAAAAGTCCCACACGGAAAAATTCATGCACATAAAATTAAGAGGTTGGTTGAATAATATAAGGATAGTGTCTATAACACTCCTGTTCCCAGCGTGGTAGTGCTTGGTGCACAGGGCCAACACCTGGGAACTAGCTGTTAGTACAAAAGATACTAGAGCCCATCAAAGGGTGCTGGAGTAATAATAACTTAAGTAGATAAGTGTGATCTCAATAACCAAAAATAACCAAAAGTGACTCAATGCACAGGGTAAGAAGGGGTAAGCGCACCAAGTTGGAGGGAACCTGGGCGACCTAATGGTGCATGAGGGGATAGCCTAATTATATTCAAAATGAGATGGTTTATATAGCGTGAGACCTCCTCAAAGAGGTCTGCATTGGTTCATCTGAGGTAACATGGACAAAAAATGGGAAAACGGGAAAAGTTTATTGTAGAAATCGACCAACAAGGAATGTTGGTCACAAAAATCAAATTCAAGCTTTATCAGGGTAATTTGGGGTCTGCTGGAGCAGTCCCAAGTAATGATTCACCAATAGGCAAACACTCCCATCCAAATTAGTAGAATACACTAAGACTGACTTCACTCAAGTAATCAATTTAAGTTATATTCATCCTGAACGCATAATTTTGTAAATGGAACGGGTTTCAAACCCCCGTTCCTCAATCAACCAAATTGAGCCATCCTCATTAATTGAATAGACCATCCTTTTTTATGCCTGGGCTAACGCAAGGAGCTGGGCATTATGCACCTTACTAGTACCAACCTGGGCATACCTGGCTTGTACCCAGCGTTGGTCTACTGTTTGCTTGAGGTCAGGAAGGGCCTGAAGTTTCACCTTCTGGGCCTCCTGCCGCCCAGCCTTATCCTTAGGGTTGGTGCCCACTATCATGTCATTTAACCATGACAGCACATGCATTTTGCAGTGGGGATGGTATTTTGGGCAGCTGGAAGGTAGTTCTCAGGGACAATCCACATAAGGATGGACCTAGTTGATTTGAAAGGAGTTGAATGTCCCCATAACAGTTATGGATGGGTGTGGCATGGTCACAGTGGTGGCATCTTGGTGGGTTTGGGGTGTTTCATGCTGTTTTTACCTTCTGAAAACCCCTCTGAATATCTTTTATCATCTCAGTGAAGGATCATGCTGGGAGGGGCCTGTAAGTTCGGGAAAAAGTCCCCTCCACTTGGACTTGGTGGTTTTCTCTTTCCCATCCAAAAAAGGTCCAAGAAGGCCAGCTGCCCCTCTCATCTCCTAGGGTGACCTCGCCCATGTGGTGGACAAGTGGTGGTTAACAGCTTACCCTTTAGAGACTGTCAAATTCTGGTGTTTGACCCAAAAAATAAACCATAAAAACAACCAACAGATTAGTCCAATTATCCTCCTAATGCTCAAGCTAATACTCTAATTAAAGCCTATTACAATATCATAGCTTGGGCCAATTATCATAATGTGGATTTAATTATATCATCAAAAGCTCATGCTGAATACACTTGCACATTCTGGATGATCTTCTCTGCAACTACATGGCTCAGGCTTATTAACTCAATTTCGATTCAATTTGATTATTCTATTGGAAGCTCAGACTAAATACACTCGCATAGTTAAGCCAATTACCGCTGCACTAAACCCTTAGAAGCTAATCCTAATTATCATGTCTAATGCTAAATATCAAATTGAAAAATAGTTCAGGATCAACCCAAAGATAACGTCTACAAATCACATGAACAAGTAGATGAAAAGAACGTAATCCTTTTTCCATTTGGGTCAAAATTCATATGTTGATGCTTGTAATCAGCATTATAGCACTTGCACATAGACTGCCCAAATGGGAGTACCAAGTGCTATCAAGAGAGGCCTACTAACAGCCCAATTGAGGGTATGTCATTTTCTTTAAATTTTTAAATTTTAAATTTATTGCGGGGAAGGCTGACCATGGGATGGACACTTCCGAATATGACTCAGATGAGACAAAACTTAGTACCAGGGGAGGCACCCCAGAGAAGCGATGCTATCTCTTGTTGCCAGCGGGAACGCCACTTATGGGAAGGGGGAGGGAACGTGTGTAGGGGACGTAGCCACTATTGAGCACGTGTGGAAGAAGGGGTCTGATTTGATGAACCAGACTGGGAACCAGGAGGAGACCAGCTGTCGGCAACACGGTGGGAGATATATAAACATCCACGCTTGAAAGTGATCCACCAAATGAGACTGGAATCTGTGGACAGCTTCAGGGAGGGTGGGGATGGATCCAGCGATGGCATCCAAGACAATCGTGTGGATAGTCCACATGGCGATTGCAACCACCAGAGCACGGAGGGAGGGTGGGAGGGGGGAGGCCATTGATGAAGCAAACATATCTCTTGACAGACTGAAGGGATGTGTTTGATCCTGGCCTAGCAGACGTTGGACTTCGCGCCATATTACTTTAGAGGTGGGGCACTTCTCCAGGCGGTGAAACAGCGTTCCATACTGGCCACACACGACACAGGATGAGTGTAAAGCATTAGAGCGCTCAGCTGTATGATACACCCGCCTCAGGCAGCGCCACACATGGGAGCGGACTTGAGGCTGCAACAGAGGATGGTGTGCGTATTTCCAGATAGTCTTTTGGGTCTTAGTGGAATAAGGGATGTCCATCATGTCCAGGTAGTCCACCCTGGATAGGACTTGGGGTCGAATGGGGATCACACCATCATGGATGGGTAGCCCCTGTACCTCTTGTGTGAACTGAGGAGAGGGGCGGCCTCTTCGGGTTGTATGTCCACTAATACGAATTCTCCACTCTGTGCTTCGCATGGAGAGTAGGATTCGTTTGTAGTGGGTTTTGGTCCCGTGAGGACCTGTGGCCGATGTGCGTGATGCGAGGTATTTCATCAGGGAGTGGGATTTTGATGGATTGTTGAGGCCCAAGGCTTGGGAGAAGTTGGAGCGGGCCGCGCGGGACCAGTGTTGGGATGGGAGTGTAGGAGCAGTGACAGCTGCAATCCAGGTGCCCAGGATCTTGGCGGCATGGGCTTTGAAGTCAAGTAGGCCCATGCCACCATGATGATGAGGGCCAAACATGACCTCTAGCCGTACTGGTGGAGGGCGGCCTGACCAAAGCCAACCTTGTAGTAAAGCATACAGGGATTTGAAGAAGCTTGGGGAGAAGGGGATGGCGTGGGCTCCGAACCAGACTTTGAGGGTATGTCATTTTCTTAAACCAAACAAAATTTTTTCCAGAACTTTTATCTCATCAACAGTCTGAAAAATCTCATTTTGAGATGATCCTAGGACCATTTTGCGTGCACATTATTACAATTTTTATCTGTTAGAATTTCAGATGACCACATAATCCAACCTTTTATTTTCAACAAATTCAACAATTAAGTTATACTTGTATAGGATTGGCAACAGCAGCCAACTAATAAATTATTGTCAAGCATCATCCCCAATGATATTAGAAATTTGCTGACTAATGAATTATCAACGTGCATCATGTCATGGTTGGATGACTTTATAGTAGGAACAGATGCTAAAGACAAGGCTGGGAGACAGGAGGCCCAGAAGGTGAAGCTTCAGGATCTTCCTGACCTGAAACACACCTTAGATCAACGCTGGGTGCAAGCCAAGCATGCCCAGGTTGATACTAATGGGGTGCAAAACGCCCAGCCTCTGATTGCAGCCCAGGCACTAAAACAAACGATTTACATTATAAACAAAAATGGTTCAATTCGCTTTATTAGAGATCAAGAATTCAAATCCCGCTCAAGCTATGAAATTTTAAGCTCAGGTAAAACACGGCCTCAATCAATTACTTGAGTAAAGGCACTTTTAGTGTATTTTACTAAAATGGATGGAAGCATCTGTTTATTGGAGCGTCAAGGCTTGGGTGCACTTCCACAGAACCTGAATTCCCCTGGCCCATTTTAAATATTTTTTGTGACCAACATTCCTTGTTGGTCAACTTTCTTAAATAAATTTTACCCATTATTTTTACGTTTTTTAATGGTTCCTTGGGTGAACTTGGTGGTGGACCTCTTCAGGGAGGTCTCCAACCATATGGGCCTCTACTTATTATCACCATTTACCCAAATCCTAGGTGCCTTCTTGGGTCATTTAGGTCCCCTCCAGACTGAGACACCTAAGTCTATTAGCGCCCAATTAACCTTGACAATGGACTCCCTTTTGTTGTCTACTCAAGTTGGGAGGTTTCTTACTTACATGGTCTCATATGTGGTGCCTTAGACCCTCGCCTGGGTTACTTTTTGCTCAAGCACCATTCTAGGTGCCTCATTTTCCATTCTCTTAACGGCTAGTTCCCTAGCAATGTGGGTTAGCATCCCACATCACCTTGCTGGGAACAAGAGAGTTACAGACACTCTCTTGACATTAGTTGACCAACCTTTTTATCATATGAGCATACAAATTATCCGTGTGGGACTTCCAATATTAGTAAATTGGGTGTGCTGGCCATTTATCACTGCCACGATGGTGCTCACCACAGTTTTCTCATTAGGTTTTGTATTAATAATCTCAGCATTATTTTTGCAACTACCAATTGGGAAGTGTCCACCCTTCCTGCTCGCACCAAGTGGTCTTGGACTTATCATGATCATCTTTTCAAAACCCTTTTTGGTAGTTTCCCCGCCCTAACCCAGAAGGGGCTAGGTAATTTGGCCATCATTGGATCAAAACATATAAATACAGGAACCAAAATGTCGCGCTCGCCTCTTAAAATGAGGAAATCTTATCCTTCTAATCCTTTGACTCCTTCTAAATTCAGAACTGTACAGGGGTCTAGCCCCAAGAATGAAGTAAAGGTTTCAGAAGATTCCACCGCGATGATGTCACCCATGGTCATCCCTATAAATATCGCATCCTTGACTAGTGATATTTCCTTGAATTGTGAGATGCTTCCCACTGATTTCCTCCCCATCTCAGAAGAAATCGGAAACATCGGAGGGTCTGAACCCAAATTTAACAAAAAAAGGCTTTCCGTTATCATTTCTTTCCCCAACACGTTTCCAAGGTACATGCTGAGGCATCGATTCAGGGCTTGGGGGTGATGGCCCTGGATAGTGATGCACACCAAACCCTTGAAATAAGTGTGGGTTCATTAGAACCAGAAAACGCATTTTATAACGCTAGCAATATATCACAAAACGAGCCGTTTATATTTTCATATGGTCTGGATGAGGATTCTATTTTGGTATATCAGATCACTCCTGAGAACCCTCGTTTGACCCCTACCATGATTAGGGGTTCTCAGGAAGTGGAGAAAGAACTTCGTTATAAATACAAAAATGTATATGCACCTGCAGAAGGTGTGGTGGTATATGTGGCCTCAGTAGTAAGAGTGGCCACTATCCCTCCTCCTTCTATAATTCCAAAACATACCCTGATGGCTTGTTGAAACTGGAGGAAGAATTTTTGGGTGAAGTGATGGCATTTTCTGCATTGGATAAATCCCATTCTGGATACTTCTTGTTGACTGCTACTCTTACTTCCTCTTATGGAAAATTCAGTACAACTATTTTGGTGGATACTGGTGCCTCAAATAATTTTATTGACCAAAACCTTGCTGACTACCTTGAGTTGAGTTACTCACCAGGTGGTATGGTTAGAGGTGGGGCTTCTCAAGGTATCCTCACACTGAACGTCAGAGAGTCAGTCAATTTCCAGGTAGGTTCTTATCTATTGTCTGACCAGTTTCAAGCTATCAGAAACCTCTTGTTTCCCATCATTTTGGGTGTTGAGTGGTGGCGGAAGTTTGATGTCAAGACTAATTTGAAAGAAAACACTTTATCCTTGTCTTTGACAAATGGTCACCAGTTGATTGTTCCTTTGTCTGAAGATAACGTCCAAGGCAAATTACCCCATTGGCCCAATGTTCCTAGTCCGTATCTTGCCCCTTTGCTGAAGCCCACAGTGGGACTTTCCTTACCTTCCTGTTTGGAGGAGTTGGCATCTTCTTTTGATGCAGCTTCAGCTAGTACGCTATCAGAACATTCTGAGTTTAATTGTGAATTTAAACTTACTGTGGATCTGGTGCATATTTCTTCCCCCATATACCCATTGACTGTCCGGGAGGAAGAGGTTTTAGGTGTATGGGTGAAGGAGCAGTTGGCCAAAGGTGCCATCTTTCAGCGTACCTCCCCTGTTTGCTCCCCACTGCTCTTTGTGGAGAAGGCTGATGGAACTTTTCGTCCGTGTGTCAATTATGGAAACTTAAACAATGTGACTGTAACCAACCTACATCCCATCCCTTTAGGTTTCCAGATTGTGCGCTATGTGGAGAAGGCGAAGGTCTTCTCCAAACTGACTGCCTCAACGCGTTCAATAAATTCTGGATAAAGAAGGGCCAGGAATGGTTAACTGCATTCCGCATCAGAAAAGGAATTTTCCAGTTCCAGGTTATGCCCTTTGGGCTTAAGAATGCCCCTGCCATCTTTCAACGCCGCATTGATGCTGCGTTGGGGGACTTGTTGGGGGTATGTGCGGTTTCCTACATGGATGAAATTCTGGTGTTTTCCTCCAATCATGAGTCACATGCAGTACACCTTCAACAAGTAGTGGAGAGATTGAGGGCCGCTTGCCTTACCCTCAAGATTAGTGAATGAGAATTCTTCAAGTCCCAGGTTACTTTTTTGGGAAACGTCGTTTTTGACCAGGGCCATATGATAACTCCAGACAAGGAGAAGGCTATTTGTGAGGGGCCTACCCCCACCTCTGTCAAGGAATTGAGGAGCTTTTTGGGGACGTGTACGTTCCTCAAGAAGTTCACACCCAATCTCTCCGAGGTGGCAACTCCCTTATATAAGGCTAGTGGGGCCAAGGTGCTTCAATGGTCCTCCATTTTGGAGGATGCTTTCCAAGCGGTGAAGTGCACCTTGTTATCCACATCCATCCTTCGCCATGTTGACCCTTCAAAGGAGTTCATTGTGTCCTCAGATGCTTCCAACTTTGCCATTGCGGCTGCCCTATTACAGGTGGGTGAAGATGGGTCTGAGCATCCCGTGGGATATTTTTCTAGGAAAATGTCTCTGCATGAGTTAAATTACGCCTTATATGACAAGGAGCTATTAGCAGTGGTGGAGGCGCTGATTTACTGGCGTCACCACTTACATGGCTCTTCCCAACCATTCTGGGTACGCACAGACCACCAAGCCCTGTTGTACTACCGGGCTCCACATGTTCTAACACCACATCAGACCCATTGGCATGAGACCCTTGCCCTATTTACATTTTCCTATGAGTTCACCAAGGGCAAGGAGAATGGTTTGGTGGATGCTTTGAGCCGCAACCCTGCTTTGTCTCCCAATCCAAAGGAGGTAGAGATTCACAACACCCAGTTGATGATTCCACCGAGTATGATTCTGCCTCAACTTCCTAAGTCCATGATACATACGCCAGCGCTCATGCCTTTGGAAAATGCAGCAGAATATAGCATGTTTAGGAAGGTAGTCCTTTCTCAGCCATTATCAGCTGAATATGCTGTTGTTCTCACTAAGAGCGCCCTGAATCAGGAGGACTTATTAGGGGTTTCTAATGAAGGATGAGATGGTGTGGTTTCAGGGGCGCCTATGGGTTCCTGCTGGACCACTGCGCCTGGAGATCATCCAGGATCATCATGACGGAATTATCGTTGGTCATACTGGAAAAGCAAAGACCTTGGAGTTGATATGACGCACCTATAATTGGAAGGGCTTGCCTGTTCAGGTAGGGCGGTACTGTAAAAAGTGCCTGATCTGCAATCAAATGAAATCCAATTGGCAACCTTTAGCAGGGTTGCTGGTACCATTCCAAAAGGCTGAAGGGCCCTGAACTTCCCTATCAGTGGATTTTATTGTGGAGTTACCCGTTTCAGATGGATATGATGCAATCATGGTGGTGGTGGACCGCTTTACAAAGTTCGCCCACTTTATTCCTTGCAGAACAACTATAACTGCCGCTTAAATGGCCAGGCTCTTCGTTGCCCAGTGTATATGCGCTTCATGGGGTTCCTCAAGAAATCATTAGTGACCGGGGACCCCAGTTCACCTCCATCTTTTGGGAAGAGTTGTATAAAACTCTTCAGATCTGCCCCTGCCGTTCAACTGCTTATCACCCCCAATCAGATGGGCAGACTGAGCGAGTGAACCGGTGCTTGGAACAATTCTGCGTTGTTACACCACTGCAGACCATTCAGATTGGGTTCCTCACCTTCCCATGTCCCAGTTTAGCTGCAACAACACTTTGCATTCATCAATCAGTTGTTCACCTTTTTGCTAACCACGGCTTTAACCCTGCTTTTAACATGGAGCCCAGCTGTGGTTCCAAAGTGGAAGCAGTGCTGGACTTTGCTAAGACTCTCAAGAAGGTCCATCAAGGGGTGTCCACAAGTTTGGAGGCGGCTATGCTGGTTTATAAGGAGAATGCTGATGGAAAGCGCCGAGTGGGTCCAGCATACAAGGAAGGGGATCTCGTGATGCTTGATGCTCGCAACATCCCTATCAAGCAGCCATGCAAAAGCTGGGTCCAAAGAGGATTGGTCCTTACCGTGTAGTTAGAAAGGTGGGACATACCTCATACCAATTGGATCTTCCCTCCGCATTTTGGATCTTCTCCACCTTTCATGAAAGCAAGTTGACATTGTTTGAGGGCCCTCCTCCTGTGACTCCCGAGGCTTATCTTGTTGATGGGGCACCAGAATGGGAAGTGGAGGAAATAGTAGCATTACGCCGGGTTAAGCGATGCCTTGAGTACCTGTTATCCTGGAAAAGGTTTGATGCAGCAGAGAACAGTTGGGTGCCAGCATGGGATTGTGTACATGCCCAAAACCTGATCAAATCTTTCCATAATCGTTTTCCTGAGGCTGCAGGATCTCAGCCTAAGCCGGCTGTTGCTGCTATGAAGTTGCCACCATCACATAAGAACTTCTCCTTAGAAAACGCCCCTGGAGGGGGGGTGGAGCCTAAGAAGGAGGAGAGGGTAATGTCATGGTTGGATGACTTTATAGTAGGAACAGATGCTAAAGACAAGGCTGGGTGACAGGAGGCCCAGAAGGTGAAGCTTCAGGATCTTCCTGACCTGAAACACACCTTAGATCAACGCTGGGTGCAAGCCAAGCATGCCCAGGTTGATACTAATGGGGTGCAAAACGCCCAGCCTCTGATTGCAGCCCAGGTACTAAAACGAACGATTTACATTATAAATGATGATGGTTTGATTCAGTTTATTGAAGAGCAAGGGTTCAAATCCCGCTCAAGCTATGAAATTTTAAGCTCAGGTAAAACACGGCCTCAATCAATTACTTGAGTGAAGGCACTTTTGGTGTATTTTACTAAAACGAATGGAAGCGTCTGTTTATTGGAGCGTCAAGGCTTGGGTGCACTTCCACAGAACCTGAATTTCCCTGGCCCATTTTAAATATTTTTTGTGACCAACATTCCTTGTTGGTCAACTTTCTTAAATAAATTTTACCCATTATTTTTACGTTTTTCAATGGTTCCTTGGGTGAACTTGGTGGTGGACCTCTTCAGGGAGGTCTCCAACCATATGGGCCTCTACTTATTATCACCATTTACCCAAATCCTAGGTGCCTTCTTGGGTCATTTAGGTCCCCTCCAGACTGAGACACCTAAGTCTATTAGCGCCCAATTAACCTTGACAATGGACTCCCTTTTGTTGTCTACTCAAGTTGGGAGGTTTCTTACTTACCTGGTCTCATATGTGGTGCCTTAGACCCTCGCCTGGGTTACTTTTTGCTCAAGCACCATTCTAGGTGCCTCATTTTCCATTCTCTTAACGGCTAGTTCCCTAGCAATGTGGGTTAGCATCCCACATCACCTTGCTGGGAACAAGAAGTTACATACACTCTCTTGACAGATGGCAACAACTAACCGTTTTCCAATATTTCATAATGCATGATTTCCCAGAAGTATCAGGGTCACAAAACCTCTAGCGTTTTCTGCAATCCTCCATGTCCAACAGCCCAATGAGCATCCATAATTATCAAGGGTCTAGCCAAAGGCTGAAGAAAATTCAGCGTCAAGTCTTCAATCCACTTGTATAGTTCTTCCCCTCATATGAAGGTATTCTCCCTGAGTCCATATAACACCTTGATCACCTGCAGCGGCTCATCTTGGTATCTGTTTGTCACCATCTTTTCATACATTATATCAGCTAGATCCGCCATGATAGCAACCGTGGGCAATCAAGAAAGACAATCTGCGTTTTGATGTTTTGCTCCTGTTCTATGTAAAATCTTAAAATCATATGCTTGCAGCTTCAGAGCCCAACGTGTGAGCCGTCTTTATGGCTCACAAAGATTCTGTAGCCAGCGCAAGGAAGCATAATCTGTCACTACTTGGAATCTCACCCCATGCAGATATACCTGAAACTGTTTGTAAGTGTAGATCACCGCTAGACAATCCCACTCAGTTACAGTGTAGTTTCATTCATGACAGTTCAAACTTTGACTACAGAATGCGACAGGATGTTCCACAGTGTCATCATCCTTCTGGAATAATACTACGCCAGTAGCAGCGAGGCATGCATCAGTTTGTACTATGAACTGTTTATCAAAGTTGGGATATTGAAAAATGGGTGCGCTTGCTAAAGTGGTATGCAATACATCAAAAGCGTTCTGGCATCATTCTGTCTACTTGAAAGAAGCGTTTTTCTTTAATAACTCGAAAAGTGGGGACCCAATGCAGCTGAAATTGGGAATGAACCGTCGATAGTACCCAACCATCCCCAGAAACACCTGAATGTCCCGTTTATTCCCTGGCCAAGTCATCTTGCCTATAACATCTACTTTAGTTAGTTGCAGTTTAAGCCATTTAAATCCATGACAAACCCGAGGTATTCCAATTGCTCTAAAAAGAAATGACACTTTTGTGGCTTAATTTTGATATTAGTGACAGTGAGGCACTAAAACACTTTCTCCAAGTGAGCCAGGTGCTCTCTAAACATCTGCAAAATCACATTGATGTTGTCAAGGTAAATGAGAACGCAGGACATCTTTAAATCGCCTAAAATTGTATCCATGGCATGTGAAACTTAGTCAGGGCATTACACAACCCTTACAGCATGTGAGTCAGCTGGAACAACCCTCTCAAGGTGATGATCGCACATTTCTCCTGTTCCACTAATGGCAATTTGATCTGCCAGTATCCTGAGATCAGATACATGGCAGAAAAATAATTTGCCCCGCTCAATCAGTCTAATGCATCATTGATCTGTGGAAGGGGTAGGAATTCTTCTTTGTTATGTTATTAAGTTTATGATAGTCAATAACTACCTAATTTGAGACATCCTTCTTCTTTATGATGAGCACAAGTGATGCCCATGTTTTGTTTGATGGCTCTAGAATTCCTTGCTCAATAAGTTTATCCACTTCATTGGAGACAACCTCTTCCACTGCTTTTGAACGTCTAATAGGTCATGAATGAATGGGAGGGTGATCCCCCATACCTTTCCAATGTACCACCCCTTGAGCGCACCCCAGGTCATGATTGTCATTTGTGAAAATATCCTGATTTTTTTAAATAATGCCATAGCCTTATCTTGCTGTTCCACCAATAATCCTGTGAGCGCTTCCCATGGAACCACGGTCAGTATGTCAAATGAGGAGCGAGTCAGTAGTCCAAGATCCTCCCATGAGCCAAATTCATGAATATGATGAACTTTCTATATGAAGATGAAGTGTAGGTAAGCCACCACTTGGTGCTGCCAGATTGTTATTGTCTTCTTCTGTAGATTTGCTAGCAGCACCTTCACCTCCCCATTTCCAGGCAGCAGTAACCCTGGAGCCACATGTGGTTTGAGCTGCGAGCGCTAGTGAGGCGCCATAATTTCTCCATAAAGCCCCTTAGGGACATTGATTTCCAGCCCAGTCCCTACTATGCTCTGGTGTCCAGACGGTAGACTTAAAGCGCACGTTGCTCAAAGCAGGATTCCTTTGTACTCATATATCTGGTTGGGGAGGATCCTAGTCCACTAACTCAGTCACTGATAATGAACAGGAATCACTCCATTACTGTAAGCTAGATTGACCTGACCGGAGTGGACTGGATCCATTGGGATTCCACCAGAGGAAAAATATACTGGAATCTGTTGGCTGAACATGGTAAGGGTTTCTTCCACCATATTTATCACAACGCCAAATTTCCTCATAAAAGCTGCACCAATTAACATATTGTAGTGGTTATTTGGCAAAACCACCGCCAGAGCGGACACCTGGACTGACCTGAATCGTAGATGCAACGCGCTATATGCTCCTTCTGACACAGTGCTGTGCATTCCCGCGGTCCCATATACTACTCGATGGTCCACATCCAGTTTCAACATAAGTTTAGCCATCAACCGAGTGGAGACTATGTTCACAGGTGCTCCTGTGTCTATGCAGCACGGATTATTGTGTTTTAAAATGAATATGTTGCAATAAGTACATCCCAAAGAAGAATTATCAATGTTTATTACTTGTACGTTCAAGGGCTTTGTGTTGCTCAGAAAAGGAATAAATGCTCTTGCCAACTTGAGGATACTCACTAGCAATTTTCTCCACCGGAATGGCTACATTAACCCCTACTAAACAAGAGACGTTTGGTGAAGGATCCAAGTTGCTAATGCCAGTCTGTTCCAGGATCTGCCACGCATATGGCTCTGCACGTCTTGATGGAACTCAGCCTGATTGGGTGAGCTTTTACTCATGGGAGCGAAAGCAGGGGTATCCAATGAAAGCTGCTGGTATAACAAATCATCTGGTTGATGTTCACTTTCTACCTGAAAAGATGTTTGGAAATTGTTAGGGGCAAGTGAATTGGACTTAGCGGAGATAGAGCGTCCCATCTCTACTCCACTCAAGCTTTTCCCTGCTCAATTATCTTAGTTGGCATTGTGTACACTTGTAATTGGCTAGGGCAATTGGCTGCATAATGCGCTCTTTGTCCGCACTGGAAACAAGTGTTCATAAAAGGTGCGTGTATATAGTTTGGGGCAGAAGGACCAGGCCAAATATTGCTGGTAAGGTTCCAAGGTTGCAGATAAATTGGTGAAGCGTACCTGGGCCAGAAAGGGTCTATTGACTCATGTGAGAGATGAATATGATCCAGTGGCTGATAAACGAGTTGCTGCGGCCTATATTCCACAAGGGTTGGAGCGGGGGCAACAGAGATTTTTTGGGCTACATTGGGGGTGCTGTTCGTGGTGGAGAGCTGACATAAGGCGTTCATGATTCAAATAAGTCCGGTATCCTCATCCAACACATGGGACATAGCATTATATAGTTCCTGATATGGTTTGACAGCTGCCATCATCACTATACCTACATCCTCAGTGGTTAAAATATTAGCTCCAAGTAGAACGTGTGCTTCCACCAAAAACCGCTCATTGAATTCTGACAGAGTCTCGTTTTGGTAAAACTGTAGAGTCATAAAATTGGCTTTCCGTTGAGACATCTTAGTAGCGCCCCCAAACAGCCAGATAACAATCACTTTTAATTGTGCATAAGATATTGAGCTGTTGGGAAGATAGCAGGTCACTTGATCAGTGCTTTCCACATCTAAAGAGGTTATCAACAATTTTGCTTTTTGTCAATCAGTAGCCCCTTCCACAGCGAATTTGAAACGTTTAAAGTAACTGTGTAGGCTCCTGTCATGACTGAAAGGAGGTAATTTTTCAATACAAACAAATTTACTTTGCTCTATATTCCTGCTGCAAGGGGCAGACAAATTGTTGCCAGAGCAGCTATGGAAACCATTACTTGGTGCATTATCATACAGCTGGCCAGATGAACTTGAACTCATCAAAAAGGAAATGAGAGAAGTGATGTCACGCGGGGGGTCCACTGTACTGCCCGATGGATATTTGTTTGCTGATCCATAACATTCTTCCCCCAAGTCACCACTAACTGCCCCATTTCCCCCAGCTCTGGTACGCTCCATGAACTGTTCATTGATCAACTGCTCCACTTTAACTGAATAACAATTACACCAACCAAGGGGAGGATACCCAAGTGGTAAAGTAGGGACCTCTACCGCTGCCTCCCCAAGTTCAATTCCAGTACTGGAACTTTAGGTAGGGGACAATTATGACTGTGTTGGCATTGTGCACCAATGCCCCAAACTGAGATAGCGAATAGCAAAGGTGGTCCATGGAGTTCCTGGCCTATCATACGCCACACATGGAGGTTTTCCATATTTTATCCTTTTTTCCCATTCATTTGATTTCCCTTAATTGGTGCAGCATCATCCCCAGGCTGGCCCACCTTGAAAAAATAAAATAAAAATAAAATAAACCATTTACACTGCCTATATTGAAATTCTTGTTGCAGCGTTTCATACTGTTGTTTCAATTTCTGGCGGACTCCCCTTTCCTCATTCAGTTGCTGTTCCACAGCTTGTACTCTCAAAAAAACTTCTTTGATTATATTCTACAGGTGGGTTTGCTGTTGACTTGCAGTTTCCGCTTGTTGATTGGTAGAATTTATTTAGTTAAAAAGGTAGGATCATTCCCATACTGATTCATCATTGGCTGTTGAAGAGTATCAAGGCGTCCTTGCATGTCTGCATACTCTCTTGTCTCACCAATTGGAAGAGGGAAGGCTCATTAGCGCTCAGCCTGACTAACAACTTCCAGTTGTGTAACTCAACAAATAAGCCGGAGAAACTTGGGAGATGTTGACCAAAGGATAAGCGCGTTATCTGTCAATCCCTGAGTATTTTATTCAATATGAAGTTGGTTTACTGCAGTTGATAGAGAGCCAACTTGGGCTGCCACTTGTTGTTCCATCAGGGTCATTTTTTCCATGAGCTGGGCAATCATGGCTTCAAGAGCTTCCACCCATTTGGCTAGCTCTGTCATAAAGCACTTGGTATTATTCCTCAAGGTTGTTACATCCTGAATCCACTCTGCCAATAGGCCATGCTGATCCAGCATTCCTTTATTAATTGAGGTAATTCTGGATTTAACTGTGGTACCATAATGTCCAATCGATGGAGGATGTCCCCAACATGATGATCCATCTGTTCCAGCGCCCCTTGTATTTCTGAAAATAAACAATCAAGGCGGTCAAGCAGAAAATGGGTATTGTGCTGCTGTGCTTGTGAAAACCATAATACATCTCCAATTTCAATATTATGATGAGCCAGAACATGCAGTAGCTGGAAAAGTGAGGGTTATACATAAGCAACTAAATATTCCTCAATTCCGTGGATACTGAGGCAGCGAGATAACCCCATAGTTTTCACATCTAAATAAGACATGTACAGCATGTATTGATTTTTTTGATTGCGTTGGTTATAAAAGAAACTCAGGGCATTTTCCTCATTCTCATCCTTTTATATAGATGTCACCTGTGCAACAGCCATTCCATATTATTTCTTAGTTGTTGAGGAGTCACATTTGTGGATCGTCCTTGTTGGTTGGTTGTCAGCTCCAGGAAATTCTCAATTTGCAAATTAATCATAACTTCATCATCCCCTGGTTTGGTAACAGTGAATAATGTTGGTTTGGGGTTAGGAGCCTCCTGGGCTTCTTCAGCATACTGCTCCTGGAATCTGATTAAGTTGTGTCAGAATGAATGAGGACTCATCACTGTAAATTAACTGGCTTTTGTTTCTTCAACTACAGTTGCTTAGTGGCCCCCTGTAGTGAGCACCACTGTTAATTCTCGGCGTCTGGGCTCAATTCCGCTGAGTTAGCTTTGCACAGGGTATGAGCCACTGAGCAACCAAATCGGATGATATGAGGATCACCAACTTATTAATAACTTTAATAAAATGTATATGGAGCTATCACCCCTTATTTCTACCTTTATTTCTTTAATATAAATTGCAGATGTTTCTGCGTTCCCTTTTCCTCCTAAAAAGACCTCCTCTTTAATTTTCCATGAGACTCTTTATACCTTGGTTCCCCAGCCAGATGCATCCTCAGCTTAGTAATCTTCTATTCTTCTTCCCTTTTTGAATTACTCTCATTCATATCAAATCTTGGCATAAATCCTCTCAACTCGCCAAATGTCCTCATTTCAAACGATTATAATTTGTGTATCCCTTTTTTGTAAATCTTGAGACTTGTCTCAATCCCCCTACAATCCACCAATATGGGTAGTGTATCATCCAGTCATATCAACTTCCTGACACTCCTGCAGTTGGCTGCACCACTTCATCCATTCATGGCAAAAATGTTTCTTTCCACTGGACGCCTGAGTACCAGAAGGCATTCAATTTGATCAAAGAGGTATTCTTGTCACCTTCCATCCTTAAGCATGCAGACCCTTCAAACCCTATATTGTAGCATGCAATGTGTCTTCTTCCACAGTGGGGGCTGTCTTGCTCCCTGAGCACAATGGGTTGGAACACCTTATTGCTTACTTTTCCCGCAAGTTTTCTTCTACCAAGCAATCCTGGGCCATCTATGATAAGGAGTTGGCAGCCGTGGCGTGGGCCTTGACCCACTGGCAGTATCTCTTGCAGGGTTCTCAGCACAAGTTGACTGTGCATATGGACCACCAAGCTCTTCTATATTTCTGCAAGTCGCAGAAGTTGAGCACCAGCAGGTCCTAACCTACTGGGATTTGTGCAGCTTTAACTTCAAATACAGGTTTGTGAAAGGAGCGTTATATGTCCTTCCCAATTTTCTAAGTCAAAATCCTGCACTTTGCCCAGATGACTCAGATGAGGTGCATCTGGTAACAGTCGTTCTACCAACTCAGATCTTGGCCATTATTTCACCCATAGTTTTGGCAGAAGACTTAGCTCTGGACGCGCCTTTGATTTTGCAGGTCTTAGCAGTGCAGACAGCATGTGTGGAAGGGGTAAACCTCTTGGATCAGTTGTCCTTTACCAACTTTAAAGCATTCCTTTTATTCTCTGGATAAGGGGCTTATCTAATTTCAGTCATGGGTATGGGTCCCTCCCTCCTCAAAGCTAAAGTCATTCAAGCTTATCACAATCCCCCTGCAGTCAGTCACTCATGGAATAAGAAACGCATCAATTTAGTAAAGTGTACCTTTAACTGGCCAGGATCGTCAAAGGATGTTACAGTCTGGATTATCAACTGTATGATTTGTGTGTGATCCAAATTGGACCAGTCTGGTAGGAATGATCTTCTTCACCCTTTGCGGCAGGCAAAGGGGCCGTGGACATTGATGCCTGTGGACTTTATTGTTGAGCTACCCAGATTCAAGGGGCTCACAGCAGTCATGGTAGTTGTAGACCATTTCACTAAATTCTCCATGTTTACCCATGCTCCTCCACCATTACTTCTAAAGAAACTTCCCGCCTATTCATGCACCATGTGTTTTCAATGTTGGGACTCCTGCAGAAAAATATCAGCAACATGGGACCCAATTTATGGTGCAGTTTTGGGACAAACTATTAGCAATATTGAATATTACGCCCTGTTGCTCCACTGCATACCATCCACAGTTGGATGTTCAAACTGAACGGGTCAATCATATCTTGGATCAGTACCTGTGGTGCTACACTGCAGCCGCTCAGGATACCTGTGCAGATGACCTTCCCCTCACCCACTTTGCATATAATAATGGAACACATGCATCCACAGGCTTCTCTCCATATGAAGCTACCCTGAGGTTTAAGCCCATCATTCTTGGTTGGCCCATGTCTTCGTCCAGAAATACCAGCTGCAGCTGATTGGCTTATCATATTTGTGCCACACGGTCCTTAGTTTAGGAGCATCTGACCAAGTCCATAAGCAATTATAAACAGTTTGTGGATTGGAAGCAGCCTAGTGCATAAAATAAAGGTAGGTTTAAAATTTAGATGCTTGAATTTCCATTTTGTGGAAGAAGACTTGGGAAATGGCGCCTAGCATTTGAAATTGCTTCCCACTAGAAGCAACACCCAGTTTTCCATGCCTCTCAGTTATTCCCGTTCAGGAGGGCAATCCTATCAGAACTGGAGCCCATTGTGATCAAGGGTACAGAGGAAGCTGAATTGGATGGCATCCTGGCTTCCCAACAATCACGCTGATCAGTCCAATATTTAGTCACATGGAAAGACTATCTGGCCTACAAAAATAGTTGGAGCACTGCTTGAGACTGTGCCAAATGCTTAGAGCTTATTGAGGCTTTTTACAATATCCACCCAGATGCTCCCCACCCTCCCCCAAATTTCTACCCTAATGGCAATCAAGTTGCCTAGGGCCCACAAGAATATGGCCCTCACTCGATTTCCTGGTGGTGGCACTCCCCCTTTGGAAAAAGGGAAGGATAATGTAAGTCTGGGGAGTGTCCCTTCCACTTGAACTGGGTGACATTCCCTTTCACATCCGAAATGGTCCAAGAAGGACAGCTGCCACTCTCATCTCCCAGGGTGACCTCGCCCATATGGTTGATGAGTGGTGGGTAACTGTCATGGAAACGGCAGAAAAAGTTTAGACCAACCTGCCAGTCAGGATGCGTGAACACCCAAAAAGCAAGCCAGAATGCCAGAGGCGTTGCTGACTGTACAACTTGTTATGGAGCTGGGAAATGTGATACCACAAAGTGGTGATGCAACAACAGGGTAAGGGTTATCCCAACGACAAACCACACTGAACCCATTCCCAACTCAGTGGTTTGAACTGTATGAGGCGGGATCACTGGGATAGTTTCAATGAGATTCTTGACTTGAGAGGCCAACTCATTGGGGGCGATAGGGAGATAGACTCCTTCTTTCCATTGTTGTACATAGGGCCATAAGATCCCTATGTATTGTTGTCGGAAATTCATAAGAGCGGGGTTATAAAACCAGAAGTGTCAGGCTCACTGGTCCCAATTAGTGATAGAGGGGGCCATGGTGACTAAAAGAATTGGTAATGTCCACCTGGAGTGTGGGGCGATGGACCACCAGGGAAATGCCATCTGGGATGCGGTCAGAACAAAAAATGAAAAAACTTTGATGATTTTTTTTGCAAAAATTTATTTGGAAAGGAAAGTAAGAAAATTGACCAACAATTTTCTCAGTGCCATGTAACTGATTAAATAGTGGTTGATTAGGTAGTGACAGGATGGGGTTGGGACCCACAAATTCAACCTAACCGGCGAATTGTTTGGGAATAGGTGGGTTTATTCTTTGGGAAGCAACATCACAAAATTTGGTGGTGGGCCAAGTCTCTGTCAGCTTGACTTAAACATCTGAACCAGGGCTCAACTACATTTCTGATGATTAGCACAATGGCATTTGGCCTGACAGGCGATGGGAATCCCCTAGGCCATCCCATATAGGGACAGGTCCATTTGGTTGGGAATGGGTTCAGGATGGCCAACCCACCCATTCTCAGTCATTTAACCGTTTGTTTGGTCAACAGCAGCACATTGGGCGCAACACCCAAATTACTATCCGAGGGCTTTGAACCCTCAACAATGGCACCCAATATAGGTTTAACTGGTTTAGTGATTGAATTGGAACTGTCAGGCAATCCAGCCGATATCTCATTCTTCGTGCTTTTACCGCCTTTTGAATTTTGGGCATCAGCCAGATTGCTGGGAAAAATTAGATTCGACCAATTTCAATTTGGTAATTCAGCACGCATTTCACTAATTCCCCACAACAGTTCTGCCGAGGTAAGTGTGGGTATTGGGGGTGGGATCTGGAGTGGACGAGCTGTTACCCATCGCTCATCTACTACGTGAGCGAGGTCGCCCTGAGTGATGAGGGGTACTGCCATCCTCTTTAGTGTCTTTTTATTTGGGAATGGGAAGATGACCCAATCAAGAGCCAAAGGACGTTCCCCAAGACTTACATTACCCTTTCCTTTATACAAAGGAATGGCACCCCCACTGGGAAACTGCGCCAGAGCCACATTCTTGTATGCTTTAGGTAGCTTGATAGCCATAATTGTCCCAATTTTCTGAGGAGGGTGGGGAGCCTCAGGGTGGGATGTGTGGAAGGCTTTGACCAGGGCCATGCAATTCGCGCAATTGTGCGCCTTGACCAATTATTTTTGTAAGCTGGGTATCCTTTTCAGGCCATGAGATATTGGACTGAATGTCGTGACTTGCAAGATGCCAAGATAGCCTCTACCTTAGCTTCTTCCTCATTATTGACAACGATTGGTTCCAGGTCTATGGGATTTAC
>JAKSZP010013992.1:0-25377 GCA_022478985.1 Massospora cicadina | reverse complement strand
AAATCTCTTTTGATTCTGTCCAACGTGTGTGTTTGGTTGATACCAAATGCTGACCATCAGGAAGGTCGAGTACCACTCTGACCTTCGCTGCTTTATTTGCTGCTTCTGTGGTTTTGAGCCCAAGGTCTACCCAACCTTTGCAGATAGTATGGGTTGTTAAGTACACCATGTGCGGGAAAAATTTAAGTTGGACTTCGCCAAACTTTTCCCACATTGTCAGTGTTTCTACACCCAGGAAAACTCATATCCCGTGTTCCACCAACAACAGTGGTTGCATGTGGGATAATTCCATGTAACTGCAGTATTTTACCAAAAAATTTATGAAACCCATGGGGTGCACTACCTCAGGTTTATTTGTTTTACTGATATTTTTATTTGTAATTGTGCACTTGGTACCTTTGGGCAGTGCAGGTCCAGGTCTGCTGTCCTTTATCACATTCACCCAACTCTTTAATTTATGACTCATACTTATCTCACCTGGTATTGATTATCTAATTGTACTTTTTGAATTGATTCATACTACTAAAAGTGATAGTAATCAGAAAGACCAACTTTAGTTAAGGTGTTTTATTGGGAATCTTTTTGCTTAAAAAAATCCCTTTTTTGGCTTGCCACAAATAATGGTGTGTGGATGTCCCTCTTTTGGGTTGAGCCCTCCTATTACTAAAAAAAGAAAAAGGCAAGTAAATTTTTGTAACCTGGCACT
This sequence comes from Massospora cicadina, assembly GCA_022478985.1. Classification (NCBI taxonomy): domain Eukaryota; kingdom Fungi; phylum Entomophthoromycota; class Entomophthoromycetes; order Entomophthorales; family Entomophthoraceae; genus Massospora; species Massospora cicadina. The sequence goes on along the minus strand of JAKSZP010013992.1, from coordinate 24,671 downwards.
GTGAACTATAATGATAAATATATGTGATTCCAATGGCTTGTAGAAATATTGCTAAGGACGATATAAACCATTATAATAACTAATATGCAGGAGAGAATATAACACTTAGATTTTCCATTTAATGTTTTTTGGACAATTACAAGTCTGATATTGTAGTAAAAGTGTTTTGGCTCATAATTCGGATAGAATAAGCCTAAAGACCCTGGAAAATGCTTGGTAGAATCCAATAATCAGGCAATAAATTTAGTAATAATTCTTGGCCCAATAGCCCAAAGTAAGGTAATCAAATTGCGCTGACTATGTGGTAAATTCAGGAGAGCCCATTGGAGGCTCTTCCCCAGGCCACCACTAATTTTGTGCAACCTACCATGCGTAGGATGGCCCCTTTTATAGGGTTGGAAGGGGTATTGCAGGGTAAAAATATTTACATGCCCACTGATTTAAAAAAAGATTGTATCGTTACTTCATGGTCATATCCTACCAAAAATTGACTTTACATCGGTCTTCTCATCAAAGTGAGGCGATTTTTCCGAGATCTGATAGCTCAAATCACCATGTTTCCTAATTTAGATTTACTAAGCCATCCAAAATTTGAGCCTCGCCAACTTAAATACTAATCATCAACTTATTAAAAGGTTCGCTTTTTTACCTCCTTCTAGGGCTAATAAACATAAAAACACCAGCTTTCTAGTTTTTATGAAATTTTAATTATATTATTTTTAGTGCTTTCAAACCCCTATTTGTTGGATTTTAGGGAAAAAGCTCCAGAGAACTTTTCCTTCAGCCAAAAATCCAACAAGTGGTGCTTACTATGGGGGACCCTGTATATCACCAAAAACTTGTTAAACATAACAAATGACAACTAACTCAGAACCAAGGCTAGCTTCATTGGAGCTAAAACTAGCCAGCGCTTTGTCTCGCCTCAAAAGGCTCAAGAAGCATTCATTGAAAGACCCTTATGGGCCTCCCTTAGTAATTATAAACCCCATTTTGGGGATAAGTTTAGCCTGGGTGAGGCAAGTTTTTATCTTTCCTCTTTATGTATGAAGTTTCTATGGAAGGGGCAACGGACTACCTTAAAAAAGAACTCCTTCCCGGCTTGAGTTGTGGTACTCAAGAGATAATAGTTTCACACAAAGCCACCCTTAGCACCAGGACGGAGGTGAAGCAAGCACTCACTGAGGAAATCGGCTCCCTACAAAGTTTGAACAGGAAAAAACAGGCCTATATGTGCCTTAGTATGCAACAGGGTGAATCTATTGCCTCTTTTTCTGAATGCTTTTACATTAAAGCTCAACCCTTATTGCTTGCAAAAATGCTACCCCTAGACGATGCTATTGCGGCTATTTTGGCTGTCTTGGCGTCCCATCCCTCCCTGGCAATGCATCTCTCTTCTGCATAACATTCATTTTAATATTTACGAAATATTAAGGAAGCTTTGCTAGAGGTGGATGATCTTTATGAACTTGACCCTATACAAGGGTCTCTGAGCCAAGCATCTATACTCATCAATTTAGCCTCTACTATGGCTGCTTCCTTCTGGAAACCTGCCCCTATGGAGTTTCAATTACACACTGCTTCTTTTTATAACGATAATCAGATGTTAATGGCTGTGACGGGCAGTACTCCCCTTCATCTTCAGCTCCAAAAACCCAGATGGTGAAAGAAGTTGTTCCTTTACCTTGCTCATCTTTTTCTCTGGAGCAGTCTTCTCAAGTGGTTCCAAATCCTGCTCCTAAGTCTAAACCCCTTTCTCAGGTGCTTATCGCCCTCACTAACAATGGTTTAATGACCCAGTCACAAAAGCCAAGCTGCTTGGTTCACAAAAACACATAGCCACTGAACGATTTAAAGATGGCGTAGAAGAAGCATCCCTCTCCATGACGCTATCTTCCTCAACCTCTCAGCAAGCTAACACTAGGATAAAACTTGTCTATATGAGGCAGCACAAACCCCCTAATTTGAAGGTCAAAAATTGAGCTGTGAAAGTTTCAACGCCTTTCCTAAAAGTTAATAAAGTGGAGGAGCTACCCCAGGACCTATCATGCCCTAAGAGAAGTCCTGAACCTACCTCAGCCCCTATGGCCTCCCTAACCTACATTGATAATTCTTCTGATGACGAATCTGAGTGGGGGTGGCTAAGATAGGGTCACCATGTCTTAGGAACCCCATATGAAGTGGAGGTACCTGACAGGTTGATCCCTGATAGAGTAGATTGGGCATGGATCCCCCGCCAAACTTACTTCCGCCAAGGGTTGAGGGGTTTTGAGGTCATTGACACTGCCAGTGATGCTGACCAGTTTATTGCCACCTTGATCTGCCCAAACTAGTGTGTTCATACCCTTCAGGATATCCAGGATAAATACCCTGAGACAGAAAACGACTTGCCTCTAGTTTCCAACTAAAGGAGGTTCTCGCTCTTCATCCCAACTTGGGTGGAACTTTAACCAAAGTGGAAGTCGTAGTCAATGAAGTGCAGGTCATAGCTATCCTTGACACTGGGTCCCCAGTAAAGTTGTATTATGAAAGCTCATTAAAAATATCAAATTGGCCCCTGATCTCGACTACACTCAAGAATTTGGTACTTCAGGTCCCAACAACATCTGCGCCATTGGGGAGTACTCTTCTCTGCACATCCATTTTTGGAAGCTCATCTTGTCTGCTCCAGCAGTGTCCCTAACTAACAAAACTTATGATCTACTCATTGGTTTTCAGTTCATGCTCGATTATGAAGGGATTGTTAACTGAATCAGGTTTATCTCTCCCTGCTTAACTATGAGTTTCACCTGATTTTGACAAAACGATGAGCTTAATAAAAGGACTATGTTTGCACAGTTGAGTATCCCCCTTCCGCTTTATCCCTACACTATACCACAGCAGGATGACATACCAAACTGTTGCCTTTATCCTTGGACGCCCTAGAAGGTATCCCTTTATATGCTTCTGAAGAGGTGGTCCTCAAGGTTAGTGTACAAAGGGTAGTTGACACGAAAATTAGCCTTACAATATCACACAACTGCCTTCTGCACCTAATTAGCATTGATGGAGTTAGTCCTTCAGAGCCCAGAGTTTTGCCAGGTGGGTTAGATTACTTTTATCAACGACTTATCAACCTTCTGCTAGGGAATCTCATCAAGAAGGATATGGCTGTAAAAAGAACCAGGAGATTAAAAGAGGCATGTTATTTACCTTGAGGAAATAAAACAAGTTCACTGTATTGGATCTATGGTGGATATGCGCATACCCGCCAACCAGTCCATATGTACCCTACCTTCCATTCATGTCTCCGATGAACTAACTACAGCTGATCTGGAGAAAGTCCACACCCTGCTAAGGCCTACAGCGACATTTTATTTAAATCTGACATTGACTATGGGCACATGAAGGGTTATACTCATAACATTAACGTTGGTGGTGCTTGACCTATCTTCTCCAAACCTACTGCAAATCAAAAGTTGAGGAGCAACAGATGAGGACAGAGCTCAGACAGCTGCTGGAGGTTGGGTTGTTGGTGCCTTCCCAAAGCCCTTAGTCATCCCCACTCCTGTTGATAAAAAAGAAAAATGGAAGACATTGGGTAGTTATGGACTACCATAAGTTGAACAACCTCACCAAAGACATCTACCCTTTCCCCCTCATTAATGACTCTCTGGCCCAACTCTCTGGGTCTAAATTCTTCTCCGCCATGGACTTGGCTAGAGGGTATTGGCAGATGGACCTTTCTACACAGGATCATGAGAAGTGCGCCCTTAGCTGCAGCAAGGGTTTGTTTTGACCCACTCAGCTACCTCAGGGGTTGTGTAATGCGCCTGCTACTTTTCAGCGGGCTATGGATCACACTCTCCAGTATCTTAAGCTGAGATGTTGGTTGTTTACCTCGATGACATCACTGTATTCTCAAAAACGTTCAATGAGCATCTCAGACACCTAAAGGAGGTGTTTCAACGCTTGCAGGCATCCAATATCAAACTAAAGCCCTCCAAGTGTACTTTCTTCAAGAAGGAGCTGGATTTTCTTGGGCACGCCTTCTCTAAAGATGGGATACAACCACTAAAGTATAAGGTTGAAGCAATATCCAAGATTCTAACGCCTAAAACTCTTCGTGACATACAAGTCTTCTTGGGCGTGATGGGGTACTACCATCAATTCATCCCCAAGTTCACCCAACTCAGCGAGCCCCTTGTCCGCCTCCAGTCTAAATACTCCATTCTATTGGGGTGCTAAACAAAAAGCCGCGTTTGAGACTTTAAAATAGCTAATGTAAAAAAGACCAATACTCTGCAACCTGACTATGGAAAGACCATCATTTTTTTAACGGATACTTCTGACTATGCCATTGGAGCTATTTTGGCTCAATTGGATGAAAATGGGTTCAATCATCACGTGTCTTGTCTTAGTAAAATGCTTTTAAAAGCTGAGAGCAATCACAGCATCATTGAGAAGGAGTTCCTGGATGCCTTGCTCGCAGTTAAACACTACCAGCGTTTACTATATGGGACATCATTTAGAGTGATTACTATTTATGCCTCGTTAAAGTTTTACAAAATAAGAAAGATCCTACAGGCTATTGGCTTGCTGGGCTCTTATACTACAGCATCATGAAATGACCATCAAGCATTAATCAGTGGCACGCCATATGAATGTTGATGGGCTAACGTGTCTGCCTGTCCTTTACCTTGACAATAGTGAAGCTGAGAGGTTGCATGACCTCCTAATGACTCCTGACGGGTGGGCTGATGAAGATGAACCTGTACAAAAGATGTTAGCATGACATTCCTACAACACAAAAGTGGAGAATGGGAAGCTGTATAAGAAAATAGGGGTGAATTGGTTGCCCTATTTCAGACCATCAGAGCGAGTACGCATGATTTTGGAGTCCCATACCCTTCTAGAGCATATCAGAGTATAAAAACCTATGAGTTGGTCAAAGAGCGTATTACTGGGAGGGCATCATGAAGACAATAACTGAAGTCCTGGATGCATGTCTGACCTGCAAGAAGCAATCCAGCTATAAGACCAAGTATCAGTATCAACCCACCACGCTTCAACAACCCTTTTACACTATAAGTCTAAATGTGGTAGGCCCTCTACCTCAGAACACTAGTAGAAATCGGTATATCTTAGGTGGTATTAATCATTTTACCAAATAAGTTGAGGCTGTGGCTCTTACTGCTCAAAAAGCCAAAGCCATGGCTAAGCTCCTTCATCAATATATACTTTCGCCATGGTTATCACCAGGTCCTTCTATGTGACTATGGGAAAAATTTCACCTCCAGAGTGGTGAAGCTCCTCGCTACCTCCATGGGAACACAACAGCTTTTCTAGGCCTCCTATAACCTCTCAATCAATGGTACCTTGGAAAGAGCCAATGTGACATTGGTCTTTATTTTACACAAAATAGCCACTTCTGACCCTCTTCATTGGGATATTTACTTACCCAGTGCTCTCATGGCTTATCATATCAGCTATCCCCAAATCCTTAAAATGTCACCATTCCGAATATTGTATGGGTGAGCATCTGGGGTTCCAGCTTTACTAGCAAAAGATATCTTCACTGATAAGATTTATCCTGAGCAAGCTATGAATAAGTTAGCTCATCACATCATCAGTTGCAATCAGAAGCGATGACCAACTTGTCAAAGACTGTTACAAAAGAGGTTCAAGCAGCTAACAAGCTCCGGCCTCCTCTACATACCTTCCAAGTGTAAGACTTGGTGCTAACTACCATTATCATATTACTACAAGAAGTGAGAAGCTTGGGTCTATCTGTGAAGTCTCTTTTGTCTTCATATATAAGCGAAGGATGAGTACTCTTTAAAATACCTGGCTACCAGAGTTATCATTATCTATGTCCATGGCCAATTCTTGCGCCCTTACTCTTCCTCTAACACTCTTGAAGGGGGTGATGTCAGACAATTACAAGTCCAATATTGTAGTAAGAGTAATTTGGCTCATAATTTGGACAAAATCGGCTAAAGACCCTAGCCAATTCTCTGTGGAATCCTTTAAATTTGGGCAATAAATTTAGTAATATTTTATGGCCTAATACCCTGAAGTTAGGTAATTGAATTGTGCTGAATATTTGGTAAATTCAGGAGAGCCCATCAGAAACTCCTCCCCAGGCTACCACTAATTTAGTGCAACCTAACCTGAGGAGGCTGGCTCCTTTTATAGTGTTGGAAGGGGTATTGCAAGGAAAATATTTTCAGTCCACTGATTAGGGAAAAACGATTAAATCATTATCTCACAGTCATATCCTACAAAAAATTGACTTTCCATTGGTCATCTCATCAAAAAAGGCAAGTTCTCTGAGATTCAATAGGTTGAATCACAATATTTCCTTATTCTGATTTTACTAAGCCATCTGAACTTTGAGCCTTGCCAACTTAGATACTAATTATCGACCTATTAAGGGTTCATTTTTTAAACCCATGAGGGCTAATAAACATACAAAACACCAACTTTATAGTTTGTGTTTATTTAATTTTATTAATTTTAGTGGTTCCATTCCACTGTTTGTTGGATTTCAAAAAAAAAGCACCAATGAACATATCTCCAGCCAAAAATCCAACAACGTTATAAGAAGTATGTGGATTTACATAGCCCATTGGATCTAACAGGCTCAGACAGCCTTTTAGTACCAAGAAAGGTAATTCTATCTAAAGGCTAAGAAAGATGCCAATATCTGAATAAAATTATAGAATGAAGATTATTGTGCTCTTATTGAATTTATAAGTTGATGTTAAGTTTGATATCATAATACTGATCTACAAATATATTAAAGCTGTCTCTTTCCTTTTTAAAAAAATAATCCTAAACAAGTTATAGTAGAGATATAAGAATATGACACCAGAATCTTTTTAACTCTATGTTCACAGAGATATATATTATTTTTATCAAACTCTTCCCTTCAAACTCTTACATATATAACTTTCACTGGACAAATTCCAATTTTGGTTTTCATTTGTAGTCTAATTCTGGGTTTTAATAATAATGTTACTCCTATAGTCAGCAAGTATAGATGTGTTTTACTTGCCCTGATAACTAATTCTTACTCAATAAAATGTCTTGATAGAGCACTTTCAGTGTTCACCACTCAAAGCAACACAATTGCTTGTAATGAGGTCAATATTAAAGTGCAGAAAGTTGATATTCAGCGACATATGGCAACCTTATATTGGTATGTCCTCAGAAGTTCATTAGCAGTGAAATGTAATGCCCAGCTCTAAATTTCACAATAGATAAATAACAACAGTTTCAAAGGATATAATTGACTCTTTCTATTTCTTTAAAATATATTACATAAAATTCTTGGTGCCCTAGTTATTTCTCATTTATTTTATATTTGAAGTAGTGTTTGTATTAAGCCTTGACTATAAAATCATTTAACGTTTATGTGATACATTCTGTATCTTCATTGAACACATAGCAAAGATTACTACACCCAGCATAATTACAATAAATTTTCAGTCAAATTTATTTAAAATATTACCCAAATAAAATAGGTTTGGAAGCTGAATATTATATATATGTCTTTTTTATCAATGCTACAATTAAAGGTTTGTGCTTGATATGTATATTTAATATCACCTCTGAAACTGTATGTTCCTATAACTTCAAATAAAGCTATTCACTAATAATTTGAGCAGATAGGATAAGTCAAACTTTTCTTTCTCGTTGCAATCACTTTTGCAACCTATTCAATTCAAGTCTAAATCTAGTTTGATAATCTTACAGAGGAGATTAGTCTATGCCCATGTCAAGGAGCAGTTGGGCAAGTAAGGTAAGAGGAGCAGGTGGAAGGCCTGCAGCCTCAAACGGTCAATTTCCCGGAGAAACTGGTGGAATAGACAAAAATTTTAAAAAACTGGCGGTCACTATTTCCCAGAAATCCTCGCATAGCAAGCATGAGGCAACCAGTACATCAACACGCCACACTCCCAGCCACTTTTGTCAGTGGAATACGGAGTCCGCATGTTTCTGGATATCCAACAAATGGCTTTATGGGAAAAATTTTGTGAAGATGTGCACACCTTTTTCCTGACCGCGGTGTACATCACACCTCACTCCATGTAATGTGGTTGGCTGGACCTAGGTTTCAAAAACAAAGAGGCAGCAGACAAGGCTGCTGCGGTGCGCATAGTGGTTGACCTCCCCAAAGGGCAATGGGTTGTCGAAACCAAATGCACCAGATGGATGAAATCAAACCAAATTTTCCTCACGTTTGACTTTTTGCCTACTACAGTAAAACGTGACATTTTAGAACAACACCTGAAAGATGGTCTCGCCATATATGGCGAAATACAATTTTTCAAAATGCAACGCTTCACGCTGATGCCACACCTGTGCACTGGCAAAGCCATTGCAGTTCTGACCCCAACTGAGAAGATCGCGAAGGACCTAACCCAGATCCCGCACTCCACTTTTATTGATATCGCAGGGCATACCACCCACCCATTCCAGGTGACCGTGGACAGCGCGCCCCCCATCTGCACCCACTGTGACACGTTTGGTCATAAAGCGCACGCATGCCCCACCAAGGAGGGCGTCACATTCCAGGAGCACCCCTCAGCAGCCATGGCCAGCGGAGAGGCGCACTACAAACCAACTGCAAGCACCAAAGAGGCTTTCCCGTGGGGAGCACAAGGCTGCTACCTAATGGTAAAGCCTATCTCCCCGCAAGAGCGGAAGAAAGCAAAAAGCAGGCCCTCAGAGCCGCGGCCAAGGAAGCGGCCAAAGCCACCACTGCTATCCCACACTCCCAACGCCAGGAGGACATTGAAACCTTCGCAGTGGAAGAAAATCAGGAATCCATCAACCAATCAGACTGGGAAGCCCATGCCAATTGGGCCACTCAATCTGAGGATCCAATGGGGGACTCAATCTCACCCAATCATGCACCCAAGCTCTGGAGGAAACTGACTTGGGGGCCCATCCCAACTGAAATTTTTTTTGACCCACTCAACGGTGCACCAAACTTATCTGCACCGCAAAAAATTTATCCGACTTTGGGGAAACAAAAAGCAAAGGCTAAAGCCAACGCAACTCTTTCCATAAAGATTAACAAAAATCCTGATAGCGTTGCTGCTAACACCTGTGCTGCTGTGAAGGCCCATGGGGATCTAGATGAGGCTAGTGGGCCTGGGCGCCCACCCCCTCGCACCTAAGGTGTGATGGGGGAAACCTTCACTTTAGGGATGTTGAATATCGCTGGACTCAAGGCCCCCCATCATGGGCTAGGAAACTGAGTATTTTACAAAAAGATTTACCCGTGGATATCCTGGCCATCCAGGAGTCCCACTGTCCATGAGGTTCTGAGGAAGATTGAAAACAATGCTCCTCCCATCCCTATCCTTTTGGTCAGAGCACTGTGGGGTGCTAATTCAGAAAAATAATTTTTTCAAATTTTTATCTTCAGAAACCTTCCTCAATGGCCAAGTCCTCGTTGTCACCTTCTTGTGGGCTGACGTGGTACATGCTATCGTCAAGATCTATGCCCAAACAGTGCATGAGAGTGTTGGGAATTTTTCTCATTGGTCAAATCCCTCCCACTACCCCCAGACCCTTTTGTATTCAGCAACATGAACTGCTGGCTAAACACTCTAATGGACCGGTGGCCTTCCTCCTCCCACGCCCCCCAGGGCCACGTTGAACTTCGCTCTCTAAAGGCCACCCTTGGGCTAATGGATGCGCTGCCGCAGCAAGCCCTACTGCTCGAGAACATGATGTGCCCCCATGTTCACAACGGCCAATTAAGGTCCATGTCCCGCATTGACCTTATCCTTATGCCGGCGAAATTCCAACCCCACATATCCCACTTTAAAACAAAAAAATGGAATTCTCCGACCATCAACTGGTCTCAATAACCTACCACCTACCTGTCACAGCTGCTAAGGCCTCACATTAGTGCAAAATCCGCCCCTCCAAGCTTGCGTCACCAGGATTTCCTACATGGGTGGAATCAGCATTTTGGCAAAAGAGTTTGTTGCACCATTTTGCGCGGACCCTATTTCCACATGGGCAACTTTCAAAGATGATACCATCCGCCACTCTCGCCACCTCTCCTCCAGACGCTCACAAGCCACATCAGCTTTCATTTCGCGCGCTCTGGAAGAGTTGGCACACCTGGAGTCCAATATCCCAGCTACAGGATACAGCTCTGCCTGGGGCCAAAAGTAGGCAAAGGCAGCTGCCCACCTCAATACACGAAAGGCAACACAAACATTGGGTTTGTGTTCAGTACAGGGCCAAACGCATTACAGAGGGCAACAAGTGCACCGCATATTTTTTTTAAAAAAAATTTACACCACGCTAGAGCATGGCCTGCACACAGGTGCAAATATCATATGATTCCATTGTGGATATGCCAGCCGAAGTGGCTATCAAAACACAAAAGTATTACTCTGAGTTGTACCAATCTGATCCAATTCAGCTGGCCAAAGTGGCAGAATTTCTTGACCGAGCCCACATCCACACCATTTTCCAATACCTGAAATAATGAGTTTGATTACTCCAAATGAATTATGGACAGCCATTCGCAGTGCACCAAACTGAAAATGCCCAGGCCCAGATGGCATTCCATATGAATTCTTTAAAAAGTACTTCAAATATATATCCCCACTACTGTTGGCCTCAATTAACCAGAGCCTTTTGGAAACGCGCCTCCTACCAGGAGGTCAAGACGCCTTCACCGTCACACTCTTCAATAAAGGGGACAAGCTAGACTTAGCCAACTGGCGCCCCATTTCTTTAACTAACACGGATACAAAAATTTTAACCAAAATCATGGTTAACTGTTTAGGGATTGTAGCATCTGTCACCATCTCCCCAGAACAATTTGGTTTCATACCCAGAAGGTCAATTTGGGACAACGTGCACTCTGTGGCCAATGCATGCCAGTCCACAGCCTCTGGGGCACTTGCATTCTTGGACCAACAGATGGCCTATGATAGTAAACTGGGAATACCTCAGGGCCTGCCTCCATCAATTCCGCTTACCCCCTCACTTCATCAACTGGGTGATGCTGCTCACGGAATCTGCAACTATGGCAGTACGTGGCCCTAGCTTCCTAATGGAAGTAGTCCGCCATCAAAGGGGCTTGCGACAAGGAGACCCACTTAGCCCACTCTTATACAACTTCAGCCTTGACCCATTACTTTGAAATGCAAATGCCCAACTCACGAGGGTCAATGTGCCAGGCCAAGCCCCGGTCAAGATGATGGCGTTTGCAGATGACTGTGTGGTTGGGGTGTCTAATAATAAAGATGCACGCACACTTGAAGCCCTCATCCAGTAGTATAACCAGGGTAAATAACGCTGCACTGAATGCCTCCAAAACTGAAATCATCATCCTTGGTCGGTATCATAACTGCTGGGCCCCTGCAACCTGCGTTCATCCTGGCCCATCTGCTCGCACACGCGCTCGCCCTCCCTGCTCACCCCACTCCACCCCACTGGTGCTCCCCTTTGTGCCACGCCCTACCATAGGGCCAGTCCGCCATCTGGGCGTGTGGGTGGCGGCAGGCAGATACGCATCAGCAGTAATGGAGAGTCATATTCTAGACAACGTGACGAAGCGCATCGCCTCCCTCAGAGCCCACCCTACTTCCTTTACTGGCAGGGTCGTTTTGACCAGCTCTATGCTCTTCTCCAAAGTCTGGTTTGGAGCCCACACCATCCCCTTCTCCCCAAGCTTCTTCAAATCCTTGCATGCCCTGCTGCAAGGATGGCTATGGTCAGGTCGCCCTCCACCAGTATGGTTAGAGGTCATGTTTGGCCCTCATCAGCATGGTGGCATGAGCCTGCTTGACTTCAGAGCCCATGCGGCCAAGATCTTAGGTACCTGGATTGCAGCCATCACCACCCCTACGCTCCCCTCCCAATACTGGTCCCGCGCAGCCCACTCCAACTTCTCCCGCGCCTTGGGCCTCAACAATCCATCGAGCCCCCACTCCCTGATAAACTACCTGGCTTCACACCCATTGGCTACAGGTCCTCACGGTACTAAAACCCACTAAAAACGAATCCTCCTCTCCATGAGGAGCGCTGAGTGGAGAATTTGTATTAGTGGACATACAACCTGAAGAGGCCGCCCCTCACCCCAGTCTACACAAGAGGTACAGGGGCTACCTATCCATGATGGCGTGATCCCCACATGACCCCATGCCCTATCCAGGGTGGACTACCTGGACATGATGGACATCCCTTACTCCATTGAGACCCAAAAAACTATCTTGAAACATGCAAACCATCCTCTGTTGCAGCCTCAAATCTGTTCCCATGTGTGGCGCTGCCTGAGGCGGGTGTACCATATGGCTGAGCACTCAAAGGCTTTACACTCATCCTGCGTCATGTGAGGCCAGTACGGAACGCTGTTCCACCGCCTGGAGAAGTGTCCTACCTCCAAAGTGATATGGCACGAAGTCCAACGTCTGCTTGGCCAGGATCAAACACATCCCTTCAGCTTGTCAAGAGATATGTTTGCTTTATCAATGGCCTCCCCCATTCCACCCTCCCTCCATGCTCTTGTGGTTGCAATAGCCATGTGGACTATCCACACGATTGTCTTGGATGCCATCGCAAGCTCCACTCCCACCCTCCCAGAAGCTGTCCACAGATTCCAGTCTCAGTTGGTGGACCACTTTCAGGCGTGGATGTTTGGATACCTCCCACCACGTCGCCGATAGCTGGTCTCCTCCTGGCTCCCAATCTGGATCATCAAATCAGACCCTTTCCTCCACACGTGTTCAATTGTGGCTACGGCCCATTCACACGTTCCCTCCCCCTCCCCATAAGTGGCGTTCCCGCTGGCAACAAGAGATAGCATCGCTTCTCTGGGGTGCCTTCCATGTTACTAAGTTTTGTCTCTTTCAGGTTGACATTTGGAAGTGTCATCCCCTGTTCGGCCTTCCTCACAATAAATTTAAAATAATTTGAGCAGATAGGCTTCTCCAAGCACAACAAATGATAATATAAAAAATGACTTTGCTAGGGAAAAACTACATATATTCAGTTTTATTAACCTGTATTTGTAACAAGAAATAATATTTTTAGCAAAAGTAGCGCCCAACCCAAAAAAGGAGGCCCTACACGCATCTTTATTTGTTAAAAGCCAAATAAAGGGATTATCCATAAGTAAAAATTACTATCCTTGCTCTTGTAGCTAATAGCCTAAGATGCCATATCAGAAGGGGAATAGGGGACGAGGGGATCTCCATCCAGTGTATATTGAAGGACATGTGAAATGGTAGACAAAATTGAAGTTAGGGTCAGCGGCATGGGGTTGAAGGTTGTCAAGATGAGGGTTATCCTCATTGATGAGGCCAGCAGTATGCATAGCCTTGAGATACTGGGCAAGTTGAATTTGGCACGCTTAATCAACTTCAGCACACATAAAAAGCTTTTAATTTGCTGATGGGTTTGGGGGTATTTAAGGTTAACAGTGACAGTTTTTCTGCATCCATGCATGTACAGCCTGCCCCAAATGCAATCTCTTCAATTGGCACCTGGACATCATCAGGGAAATTGGGCGGAAAGTTCAGGCAAGGAATTCCATTTACAAGCAGCTCCATAGCCATATGGAGAGCTTGGTGACAATGGATGTTAACATGGGCAGCAGCCGCCTCAAATGCCATTTTATTTAAAACTAGCGGTGTTACCTGTGCTTCGCCATGGTGTCTATATAATATCAGGCAATTTGAATTGATTAAGCTTTGTTATTATATAGTATAATACCCATGCTTTGCTACAGTGTTTATAAATTACTAGATGATCCTAATTTATTTTAGTCTTTATATTGGTAGATAGCTATCAATAAGTTCAGAAACCATTAAACCTATTAAAAATTTCAACTCCAACCACTTAGCTAAAATTAATTAAGCCTGCCAAATTAACTAAACCATCAACCACTTACCTGAAACTATTGAGCCTATTGAATCAACCAAAAAACAAACCACCAATCAGCAAAACCAATTATTGAACTTTCAAAACAGCCAAAAACTACCAACCCCTTATCAAAAACTGTAAAACTATTGAATAAATTTTATTCAAGGTGGGCTGACCTGGAGACAATACTGCACTGATTAAGGGAAATCAAATGAATGGGAAAGGAGGGTAAAAGCTGGAAAACTTCCATGCGTGGCATATGATAGGCCAGGAACTCCATGGACCACCTTTATTATTCGCTATCTTGGTTCAGGGCATTGGTGCACAACGTCAACACAGTCATAGTCATCCCCTACCCAAAGTTCCTGTAGTGGAATTGAACTCAGGGAGGCAGTGGTAAAGGTCCCTCTACCAATGGGGTATCCTCCCCAAAACTATTATATTAGATGAATATGAAAATACCAAGCAAAATTGCTATACAATTTACCGTTAGAAATATAAGTTCTAGATCTTATATAGAACTGATATTTAAATTTATATGATTATTTAAATAATTACATATTAGCATTGCGTTCCCAAACTTTATAGAATACTTGTGCAAAATTTGGTGATTTTTGGTTATTTGCTCAATTTATTGCATCTGGTATAAATAAGTAAACAGAATGATAGTCTATATATATAAAAATTGATAACAATTGTCTGAAATAGAGCTTATAAGATTTGATTACAGACAGACAGACAGAATTGACAGTGAGTTCAAGAAAAGTGTATAAAAATGACCACTAACCACTTAACAAAACCATTTTCTAAATATCAAATCAACTAAATATCTAACTTCTCAGCCGTAACTATATACTGACTACCATTGAAAAAATATAGGATTTTTACTTGATACATATAAAACTTTTTTTGAAAATGAAAATTAAATTTTCAATGGATTATTATAATGTCATTGAAGATACATAAGTGTGTCAAAATTTAAGAATTTTTTATTGACAATAATTGTCTGAAATAGAGCTTGTAAGATTTAATTACAGACAGACAGAATTGACAGTGAGTTTAAGAAAAGTGTATAAAAAATGACCACTAACCACTTAACAAGACCATTTAAAATATCAAATCAACTAAATATCTAACTTCTCAGCCGTAACTATATACTGACTACCATTTAAAATTATAGGATTTTTACTTAATACATATAAAACTTTTTTTGAACATGAATATTAAATTTTTAATGGATTATTGTATTGTCATTGAAGATACATAAGTGTGTCAAATTTAAGAATTTTTATTGACAATAAGTGTCTGAAATAGAGCTTGTAAGATTTAATTACAGGGACAATCTAGTACTAAAAAAGATTTAATTATAGGCAGACAGAATTGACAGTGAGTTTAAAAAAAAGTGTATAAAAAGTGATTACATCAGGATTTGAACAACAGACCTTTTATAGAGTTGAAGTTTATGATCAAAACCTGAGCTGATTATGCTAGATTTTTCAAAAAAAACTCCATACTTTATTAAAATAGAAATTTAAGGGAAAGTAAGAGGGGAGAGCGGAATACAGGCGATTTGGCCAAGAGTAAAAAGGGCCAGGGTTTCAGGCCACTAGAGTTCTAGCACCTCCAACCATTGCTGATTGGTGATTGCCATTGCTAGCCACAGTTCTAGCATTGGCAGGCTTACAGGCCATTTTATTCTCAGTTGATTAGTTGCCTCATCATGTGCGATGATTGATATTGCAGAGAAAGCCAAACATGTGGCTTTATAACACTGGGGATTATGCGCAAAAATTTCGAGATCTGATGGAGCTGATCAGAAATAATCTGAATGGTCTTCAATACCAAATCTCTGTGGTGGGGGCGCTCATTGCTCAAAACCTTAGCGATGAGCGCACAGTGAATTACCTATACACAATAATGGTAAATGAAGGCTTGTAGTTGGATTGGAGCCATTCTCAGGGTTTTTGTAAAGAAAAGGTTTTGCGATGGATGTATACCCAGTGGCAAATGTTTGCCTGATAGGATGTAATGCATCATGGACCAGTATTTTTTGAATATGGCGCATTCATAATAATGGTGTGCTATATCTGCTTCCAGTTCAGTGCATATGGGGCATTCTTTGTGCTGGGTGTCTGGCCCGCTGTGCTTGACCTATTTGAATGCCTGATTTAGGATCTGCCGGGTTACCAAACGCTGTTTGGCCATTACCGAGTGGGAGTTCAGGCCCAAAATCAACTCCTTCATCAGGTAGTTGTGACGTGGCCTTTGGTAGTCCAGTCATTTAGGATTTGTGGATGGGTGGGCAGATTGCGCCCCATTTTTTAGAGCAGATCCCCATATTCTATCAGCA
Source organism: Massospora cicadina (assembly GCA_022478985.1). Classification (NCBI taxonomy): domain Eukaryota; kingdom Fungi; phylum Entomophthoromycota; class Entomophthoromycetes; order Entomophthorales; family Entomophthoraceae; genus Massospora; species Massospora cicadina. Next base: position 8,437 of record JAKSZP010013992.1, on the reverse strand, counting down.
TCAATTTGTACCTTATTCTGATTGACTTGGTTGCATATTCATCAGCGATTTTGGTTACACTCCTCCTAGCTTGTTGTGGAAATCATTGCGGAATTATATGCTTCTATGTCCCTCTGATTTTGGTCAGCCTCTTGGTCCAATTGCTCAAATGAACACCCGCCCTGGTGCACGGCCTGTTCGCATAGTCAGCAGTAGTGTGGGGCACCTTTTTGGGAGGTTATCCGTGGGTGGTTCGCCATCCATTCCTATATTTGTCAGGGGGAGACTGGCTCTTGGAGGCCTTGGGCTCTTGCCCAGTTCACACCCCATTCTAGGGTCAGGCAGTGCATGTGCATCTGTGTTAGCTTCAGAAACAACTTCCCCCATATGCGCCGTGTGTGAGATTCAAAGTCCAGGAGGCCTATGCCTCCTTTGTTCAATGGTTTTGACAGGGCTTCCAGTGGTATTGGTGCCGCCTTCGCCTTGAACCACAGGAAAGTTTGGAGCATTGACCTGATTTTTCTTCTCTAAGTTCAGGCTCATTGGTAGCACGTGAGCAACATACCACAACTTCTAGAAGATGAAGACATTTATTGCCAGCACTTTCTCCTTGATATATAGTCTGGCGCTTTTCCAGCATGCCATTCAGATGGATAAGCTTGACAATACTTCTTGTTCAGTCTCCAATACCGCTGGTCCCTTGTCATTGAAGAGTATCCTGTGGTATCAACTGTCTGGGAGTTTGTAATTGGCGTTGTGTCAGTTGGTGGGCTGAAGCTCAGGTTGCTAACCCTCACCACTGAGGTTTTTGCTAAGTTGATTTTTGCGTTTGATGCTAGCTGATAGAGGTTTAATAGTTCCTCAGCGCCCTGGAGGTCAGTCAAGGAGCTTATTCCTACTACTGTATCGTCATCAAATGCTAGCATCTTCAGTGGCATTTAGTTAAGTTGGACTAAGCCCCAGAGCTTTGCGTCCGCTGCTGCCAGTAGAATGTTGGCTGCAAAGTTGATGAGTATTGGTGACATAGTGTCGCCTTGGCGGAGACCTTGCCTGACAGGGTTTTTGTTAGTTGCTCCATCTGCGACAATAACCTTCATTTCCAGGACTGAGTACAGCGTTGTTATCCATGCTCAAAATGTGTCGGGGATATCAACTGCCTTTAGTGCCTTGTGTAGGAATGACCACACTACTTGATCATACACCTTTTCCATGTTGAGAAACATGAGGTACCCTTGTTCGATGCTCCTCATATCCTGGAGTATGCTCTGGACTGAACCAATGCTGTCCCAAATACTATGGCCTTTGATGAAGCCGTGCTGGGCACTATGGAGTGTGCACGGTGCTGTTGCCATCAGTCAATTAGATAGTATGTGCAAGAGCAGTTTATAATTGGCGTTTGATAGTGCAATCAGCGCCAGTTCTGAAGTTGGCATCTGAGGCCTTTTTTGTACAGAAGTACAATTTGGGTTTCATGGCCTCCCAGAATTTATTTGCCATTGTTCAAACAGTGGTTAAACAGGGCTTTGAGCTCTGGAGCAATGCGGTCTCAGAATATGCTGTATATTTCTGCACACATATTGTTGAGGCCTGGTGCTTTCATCCTTGGCGACTCCTTTAGTGCCCTCTTAACTTAATCAATAGAAATTTTGGCAGATATCTTGGCGACGTCTTACGGCGTACAGCCACCCAGTGCTGACTTGGCCAGTTCAATAAGGGTTTTTGTCACCAATTTGCTCGTTTCTCTTTGTCAGAAGAGATCGCCATAAAAAAGCTTGACCTCACACTTGATTGTTTTGGGGTCTGTTGATACTTCCCCTTCCACTGTCTCCACTTCCCATACCCTAGACTTAGTTCAGATTTCCTTGAATTGTTTCAGGCCCTCTTTGGTCATCATCCCTGCTAGGCTCTGATATTGGTAAGTTGCATTGGTCCTTCTCTGAGTCTTACTTCATCATTATGGCCTGATACTTTTCGTGTGTTGTTTGGTACTCACTCCACCAGTCTTTGCTGTCCTGGCGGGTGATCCTCAGCCTTTCTTATTTAGACTTCAGTTGTTTCACGGTGGCAGTTTGCTTTTAGGAAGTCGCTTTTTTAAACTTCATACTATCATGTTTCATTTTTGCTTTAATCTGGGTCCATCATTTTAGCAGGTCCAACTCCAGGAAGTTGTCCAGATACACTACCAGTTGTTCCAGTCCCACGTCAACCTTTTGGCGCCAATCCCCATCCCTCAGCATGGCTGGTGCCAGTTGCCACTCATGGTTCCTTGGAGGTTCATCAAGGTTAATCTCCACCCAGACGACCATGTGGTTGCTTTTGGCATTCATGCTAATCTCGCTGTTGGACATCATTGGCCTGAGATCTGATGACACTAGGATGTAATCTAATCGTGATACTGACAGTGGGGATCTGACAGCATCGTATGACCACCGCGTTAGATTGGCTGGGTCATTGTACTCTTCATCAATCATTAGGTAATTGAGCATCTCATCAGCTTTATTGTGGGTGATGTTTTCTCGTTGGGTATTTATCCCAGCTTGAATTCGTCCAACAGTTCAGGTCGCCTGCTATTATGGTCATCACTTCAGATGGCACTTCCACTAAGAATTCCCAAAATATATGGTTTTTGTGGAGCTTCATTGGGCATAGACTACTACCACTCATATGCTTCTGCCAGTATCTCTGTTTGTAGCTGTCACTATTAAGATCCTACTGGCGTGAGTTTCTTTCACGAATTCCAGGTCTATTTTCTTGTCCAATGCAACTATCGCCACGTGGTCCATCCATAGGGCTTGTTAGCCTATCTGGAGGGACTACAGGTGGTTTTCTCATCAAAGTTCTAACTCAGCACCATTTCCTTTTGGTTACCAGCTTGTGTTTCTAAAATAAAAAATAGGTCAATAGTACTATTAGTTTTTAAATGGTGCATTTTCCTCCTCCTCATTTGTATACTCACCATCCCCTGAGCATTTGTACTCACTATCCTCATTTCTTGCTTCCTTACCCACAGTATGAAGTTTAGCGTTGTCTGGGTTGTGGATCAAGTCCCATACTGAGGTCTAGTTGGTCAATTTTGGTGGTGTCAATAGTTGGTGGGGTGCAATATTTGGTTTTTGGGGTTGGTTGGTTGGGACTGGGATTATATTCCTGAGCATCCTGTGTACTGGGAATTTGGTCACTATCCCCATCTCCCTGTCAATGGTTAATGGGATGGTTTTATGATTGTTTCCGGGTGCCCCTTGTTCCCTGCTGGCAGACCAGCAGATTCTCCCTCATCCATCATCCAGATTTGTACCCCTTCATTAAATCTAATGACAGAACTTGATTTTTTAGTTGGTGATTGCCCAGCCAATTTTGTCACTCCTGCTGATTTTTCACCTGTTACATCAGGTTTAATTGCCAATGGCTTCTGATTCAATTTTATATTCCCTTTCATCTTGTTGGGCTTCTATTTTGACTTGCTGGCATCCTGCATCCGCCCTTGCTTTGGAGACTTTTTTGGGTTCACCTTCTGCCATCTTTCTTCCTCCTGGACCATCCATTCCGCTTGGGTTGGACGTTTCTCTGTTGATCCAGGGTCAGTTATCTGTCCATTGCATAAGATTTGGGATTCAGATTTATAAATGGTTCATCATCGGCTTCAGGTTGCTTTGCCATTTCCCATTCCCATGCTTCTCTATGTGCCAGGACCAATTCTTGTCACTGGCTTTTCATATCCGCTACCTCCGTTAAGTTGCTTGGGATCCATTCTCTAGCTTTTGGGCGGAGGAAAGTCTTGGTACCCACCTTGGTGATTCCCCAACAGGGTCATATTCGTATTCCCATGTAGTTTTACCTCCACAATGGTGGCATTGAGCCATTATGTGGCCGGTCTGGTAGCAGAACTAGCACTTGTTTGGTATCCTCCTGTTCTACATATACTACCCTATTGAGGCTGGGCAGATGGATGAATTTGGGTAGAGCAATTTTTTTTGGTTTCATCCAGGGTACCAGTTTGTACAGCACTTCCACTGTCCAAGGGCGGAGGCACTTTGCAATGTAATCACCACCAGCTTGCTGGAATTCTTATACTTCCCCATAGTACGACAATCCATTCCAGATCTCTTTGTGCACCCACTCCTGTTTGCGATTGGTGGGGAGATTCTGAAAGGTTACCCACCTTGCAGTTTGGTTGGCATATCTGGTCGGTTCATTCATAGATAAATCACCTTGTATTTGATGCTTTTGAGGAGTTTCTTGTGGTCCACCTCGCCTGGGATCGCTATATCTATATAGCCCCATTTGGGTACCCAGTGGTGATCAAAGTCCCCTCCAGCTAGGACTTCGTTGAGTTCCTGATAAACTGACAATATCAGGTCAGACCATTCCTCCTCCTCCACTAGCTGCAGGTGGATTTGGATATCATCTTTTAGGTATGATTTTGGTGCCTGGTGATCTTTAAAGCCCCCACTGATCAACTGATGGATGTATTTGATGTGGCTCCTTGCTCCATTCCAGGTGTTGTCTTCAGTATGTGCCACCGCGGCGTTGTAGGATTTGGTTTATGCACTTGGTTTAGGTACTCCAGCAGGGGTCTTTCCCTTCAAAATCAAACTTACTGATTTATCAAGGCTGAATCCCCGGTTGAAGAATGCTTTGATCTGGTGGATATTAATACCTCAGCAGTTGATACTTCTAGCCATTTATGCTCCAATCTCTAGGCTCTGCCACTCTAGGGCATCCGATGGCGAGAACCCCAGTTGGTACCACTTGAGGGCGGATTCCGGTCTGCATGTTGGGTGGAGGTATTGTTGAAGGACCTCCAGCATAATTGAGCTACGCTGGCACCAGTCCCTTACTGTGACACTATTCCAGCCCCCATCTGTAAATACCCATGCCATGTCTGCCAGAACACCCGCTTCACTCCATTGGAATGCTTCTAAAGGGGTGAAGCCTTTGGTGGCATATGGGGCTGCTAGCATCAGTTCCAGGAAGGATTGCTTCCAATCCCAGATAGTTTTGATGCATATCCCCACTTTGAGCCATTCTCATCCCAAGTCTGAGGACATGACCCCTTTCATCGCTGTTGCCACCTGTGGCAAAATCTTATGTTCCATCCACAGTTGGGCTGATTGAGGGGTGAACCCTGCTGCATCCCAGTCTGCAGCTTTGGCAATTGTTATGGTTTTGCGCCAGATTTTCCACTTTTCAATCAGGAATGGTCAGCCTCTAAGGGTTTCGTGAATCATTTTAGTCACCCCAGCTCTGCCCATTCACATACTAGATCCATACTGGCTCCCGCTCAGAACCAGTATTTCATCTCCATTGGTGTGAATCTGTTGGCGGACCAGTTGATGGCCTCTTCCAGTGACCAATCCCAAAAGGGTCCCCATTCCACCACCTTTTCCTTTGTCCAGCCCATTTTCATCAGGTCTGATGCGGTGGCTGGTGGAATTTGAGTGTATGACCAGTATAAGGCCTTGGTGGCCTTGAACCTGGCTGTTATCCACGGTAGTGCCTCCTCTGGGGAGAAAGTAATGTTATACCAATCCAGTGCCGTGTCCACTGGAATGGAGTGTTGGGCCCATTCAAGGGCTGTAGAGGCATTCAAAAATCATTTCGCATACTTGGTTTAATCTGTTGGGTTGAGGCCCAAGCTCCAGATGGCTTGGGCGTATCATGCTGTAATGCCTGCCTTGTTGTACTCCATCGCGTTTAATAGGTCAATGCCAGCCTCCATCCAAGATTTTGCATCCACCGGTTTTAAATCTTTATGGATTGCAGCCTCTATCACCTTGTAATCCATGGGGATCTTCATCCATTCCAGGGCATCTTCAATTTTGAACTTGTGACGCCTTGAATTGTACTGCCATGTTGATTGAGATTTGGGTGTTGAGCCAGCGTTTGGCAGCTCCAGCAGAAAATTTGTGGTCTCACCATATAGTCACGATGGCTGGTTTGATACCTTTAGAGACCCACTGAGTCACCGTAGAGTACAGAAACTGGAGGGTCTCCCATTGTTTGACCTCGCGGGTGGACACACCTCAGTGCACTAACATGTCTGACTGGATTGGTGTAAATTTAACTGGGCCCTGGCCGCCAACTTGACCGCTGTTGGGGTTTCTGCCCCTTCCAGTAATAATTTTAGTTTTTTAGCTATACTCTCTTGGGTGTTTAATCCCTCAGATTTGGTCCCTGATATAGTTTCATCCCTGCCTAAATTGGTCCCCTATGGATCATATTGAGTGGCAGTTGGCTATTTGGGATCAGCTGTCGATTCATTGCTGAGCTAGAGCCCCCTGTCAGCATAACTTCATTAGGGGATTGCACCCAATAGTGTATTGGGGATTATGCCCAATGATTTTCTCATGTTGCCAAATCAATCTTGGTTGGGGACCGTTCACCCCCCCCCCCCCAACTGGGCCTTTTTGGAAATTGGAGTCTGACTTGTTCTTTACTCAAATACTCCAAGCAGATTTGTTTAGTTTCTCCATGTCAGTAGAAAACCTTTTATAGCTTGGCTCTGTTGGTTTGAGCTGCCAATTTCATCATTTGAATCTAAGTCAGTTTTGGATCCTACCAATACTTTTTCCAGGTTTTTTGTTTTTTTTGGCAATAATTTTCTCACCCTTTGAGGCCTAATCCCCTCTACTGATTGAGGTTCAATGGGGAATATTCCCAACTCCGCTGTTCTCAGTGTTGGGCCTCACTCCCAGAAGGTTGCTCTTGTCATCTGGGTGTTGGCAGTCATTGATCCTAGGGAGTCGACCCATTATCCATGCTAGTTGCAAGGGCCCCATGACCTATCGACGCATTTGCACATTTCATCGTCATTTGTGTCGCCATATCATTACTTGATGTACACGTGTTAAATTGCCCTCCCCACCTCTAGTTGTGTGGGGGCTTGGGCCAGTGGGAAGGTCATCAGATGGTATGTCCATCGTAGCATCCTTCATATTATTATTAAAAATTAATATTGGTGCCAGCAAGTTGTCCATTTCTATGTGCTGCGCACAGATGGGCGGATTGACTTCCCTATGCTTGGGTGGTTAGCCGTTGTTCACTGCTCTATAATTGCAGTGCGCTCTGACAGTTGGTTGCTCTCTCAACTCTTGTTCAGTTCACTTTTAGCTTTACAAAGTGATATTTGTGAGAGAGAAAGTGAGCTGATTATGCTAGAGGAATTATTTTTAAAATCAATTGGACTTTTAATTCAAAGTTTTGATTTAGATAAAACTTTTTTAAATACCTGAATGATCACTAACCACTTAACAAAACCATTTAAAATATCAAATCAGCTGAATATCAAACTGCTCAGCTGTAACAATATAGACAATACCATTGAAGTATATATAGGATTTTCACTTGTTACATATAAAAATTTTTATTTTACTATTAAAATAATATTATTTAAAATTCATAAACCTTCTCAGGAATGCACACAACAACTCACCAAAGTTTCATCATAATTGGAAGAATGGTATAGGAATGCATTTGGGACAGACAGACATACATACAGACATACAGACATTCATTTTTATATAAATAGATTGTGTAAGTAGGGAAGGTCTTAAAAGATAGAAATCACTGATGAGGAGTTGAATCAGGTGGGTTGACAAAGAATTCTAGCCAATCAAAGTCGTATTTTGACATGAAATCCATAAGAATGTAATGTCATACCTGCATGTTTTGTGAAATTAACCGTTATGTTTTAATGTACTTTCAGCATACCACTATCTCATGAACCGCTCAACCAATCCCAGCAATCCAGGTGTCAGGTGATAGAGTCAATCACCCCCTTCCACCAATAGTACTGAGAAATTTGACAACTGACTTCAGTCGCCTCTAGGCTTTGTCTGCGTGAGGGTGTTTTTGCGCCAAAAATTTCTAAAGTGCTCCACTAAAACTTAAATATATTAGAACTACAAGTCCAATTGCAAAAATACAAAGTGCGTTGTGATCCTCAGAACTAAATCTCTCCAATGACACCAATTCCGAGTACCAGAAGCACTCACAGAAAAAATAACAACATTTGAACTCAAATATTTGAAATGCCTTGACCTAAAAATTGTGATAAAACTCAAAACCAAAAAATTCAAACTGAAAATTGGCAAATCCTATGCAGAGCGTCAATAGGCCTATCATTTGAGACTAAAATCAAAGCAATTGGCTGAGAACTTAGACAATGGCAACCATTTGAAGATTGACAAGACCCATCAGCGCCCAAGCAGCCTGCATCTCCTATACCTGGGTCATCCAGCGTGCCCCCAAAGCAACTCAGATCGAGCATACAGCTAGCTAGCAAGAAAACAGACGATGAGAACATTAATAATTTGTGCTTTAACAACATTTTTAACCAATCCTTCATTCCTTCCCAAAGCACAAGTCTGACCATGATATCATGTCTACCAGTAGTCCCATGACTACCAGGTTTATTTTTAGAATATGCCATTTTGTCATCATTCACCCATTTGAGAGA